>CM075981.1:77760809-77793074 GCA_038087875.1 Malacoraja senta | reverse complement strand
ATTGGCTGCAACCTTCCCTCCATTAATGAACTGTACACTGCAAGGGCCAGGAAGCGAGCGGGCAAGATCATCTCTGACCCCTCTCACCCTGGCCACAAACTCTTTGAATCACTTCCCTCTGGAAGGCGACTCCGGACTGTCAAAGCTGCCACAGCCAGACATAAAACAGCTTTTTTTCCCACGAGTAGTAGCTCTACTCAACAGCCAAAAATCTGTAGCCTCCTTTTGCTCTGGTATTTTATTTAATTCACATGTTTAATCGATAATGTTTTATTATTAATGTTTGATGTTTTATGTGACATTCCTAATTGTCACTGTGTGTCATGTTGTCACTTGTGGGCGGAGCACCAAGGCAAATTCCTTGTATGTGAATACTTGGTCAATAAACTTATTCATTCATTCATTCATATCCATGTGCCTAGAATGAGATACAGTATTTATCCCTAACTTGCATATTGGAAGTAAAAACTTATGTCTACAGTATTAGCCAAAAATGAATGAAGAACCATCGCGCAGTCTTGTAAATCTTCACGGCAACGGCAGCGCACATGACTAATTGGCTATTGGTTTGCCCTCAGTTTCAATAAGTGCCTTGAAAGTTAGTTTAGAGATACAGCGCAGAAACAGGCCCTTCGGCCCACCGAGTCGGCACCGACCCGCGATCCCCGCACATTAACACTATCCTACACACGCTAGGGACAATTTTACATTTTCATTTGCACCGAGCCAATTAACCTACAAACCTGCACGTCTCTGGGTGTGGGAGGAAACTGAAGATCTCGGAGAAAACCCACGCAGGTCACGGGGAGAAGGTACAAACTCCGCACAGACAGCACCCGCACGGAGTCGGGATCGAAACCCGGGTCTCTGGCGACGTGAGGCTGTAGCTCCACCGCTGGGCCACCGTGCCGCCCATAACATAAGTTGTGTTATGCGTTTAAACAAAGGTTCTGAGTAGACTGTACGCGATGTGTCTCGGACTGTGTTCAGAGATGTTTCCTTATCTCACAGACCACATTAGCCAGGATTGTATGATTCCAACTTGTCCTGTCTACTGGCTCTTTAATACAGCGGTTCATTAAAGCCAGTGAAAGGGTACATCCAGCAACCCGGAGTCCTTTACTGAATCAAGTCAAACAACAGTGGCTGGTACAACAACATAACAAACAACTGCAGATGCTGTTTGGTTTACAAAATAAGACGCAACGTGCTGGAGTAACTCAGCAGGTCGGGCAGTATCTCTGGAGAACATGGATAGGTGACGTTCGGATCGGGAACCTTCTTCACACTGTCAAAGATTACATTACGTAATACAGACAATTGTTAATGGTCTATTAGACAATAGACAATAGGTGCAGAAGTGGGCCATTCGGCCCTACGAGCCAGCACCGCCATTCAATGTGATCATGGCTGATCATCCCCAATCAGTACCCCGTTCCTGCCTTCTCCCCATATCCCCTGACTCCACCAATTTTACGGCAAAAAAAGCTATCTTTTGACTGGACTGGAGATAGTCCAAGGCTCCAATGAGGTAAGTAGTAATCAGGACCGCTCTCTTGATAGTATTAGGATGGTTCAGTTGCCTGGAAACAAACTGTCCCTGAATCTGGAGGTGTGGCGTTTTCACACTTCTGTACCTCTTGCCTGATGGCAGAGGGGAGAAGAGGGAGTGTCCGGGGTGAGACTGGTCCTTGATTATACTGCTGGCCTTGCCCAGGCAGTGTACATTGCTTCTGTACATGTTTAAAGTACTGCTGACACGGAGCCATAAAACGTCATAATATGTACTTTAATCAGAGTACATACAGGAACCACATAAACGGGTACTGTAGGCTCAAAGTTGTAGTTCTAACTGAAAGCATGGTTGCTTACATTCCACAAGATGGTATAGTGGAAACCCGACATGGATTATGGATCGGGTCAGCAATAGCAAAACCAGACATGGATCAAATCAACAATAGTGATTGATCTACAGGCCCCAGACTGAGGACTTTAACTATGCCCCATTTTGGAGGGGCATGTACGTGTACGTGTACATGTACGCGTGTCCTCGATGTTGTGCGCACTCCCATAACCCCACCAGATAGCTGGAGTGGACCAGTGCCACACTCTGACCCCCTTGCTCACATCTCCTTGTACACAACTGGAACCTCACCATTATCTTTGTTTTGTGACTGAAGAAGGGTCTCGACCTGAAACGTCACCCATTCCTTCTCTCCAGAGATGCTGCCTGTCCCGCTGAGTTACTCCAGCTTTTGGTATCCATCTTCAGTGTAAACCAGCGTCTGCAGTTCCTTCACACACATTATCTTTGTATGTGGAATTCATGAAAACGAGATGCATTCTATGTTCAATAACTGAGGGAGGTGGGTTTGGTTGACATTAGAGCATAGATCATAGAACATTGACATTGTACATAGAACATTGACCATAGAACATTGAACATAGAACATAGAACATAGAACATTGACCATAGAACATTGAATATAGAACATGGAACAGAACATGGAACACTGAACATAGAACATAGACCATTGAACATAGAACATAGAACATTGAATATAGAACATGGAACAGAACATGGAACACTGAAACATAGAACATAGACCATTGAACATAGAACATTTAACATAGAACATTGAACATAGAACATGGAACACTGAACATAGAACATTTAACATAGAACATAGAACATAGAACATGGAACATAGAACATAGAACATAGAACATGGAACATGGAACACTGAACATAGAACATAGAACATAGAACATTGAACAGAACATTTAACATGGAACATGGAACATGGAACATAGAACATAGAACATGGAACATGGAACTGAACATTGAACATTGAACATAGAACATTGAACATAGAAAATGGAACATGGAACATGGAACACGGAACATGGAACATGGAACATGGAACACAGAACACAGAATACAGAACACAGAACATTGAACATTGACCATTGAACATTGAACATTGAACAATGAACATAGAACAGTACAGCACAAGAACAGGCCCTTCGGCCAACAATGTCAGTGCCGAACGCTTAACTGTTCCTGATCACACCTTCTCCAATTTCAGGTAGTCCTTGCTTTCTCCCTCTTTCCCCTCCCCTTCCCAGCTCTCCCTCAGCCCACTGTCTCCGCCTCTTCCTTTCTTCTTCCCGCCCCCTCCCCACCCCCACATCAGTCTGAAGAAGGGTCTCGACCCGAAAAGTCACCTATTCCTTCGCTCCATAGATGCTGCCTGACCCGCTGAGTTTCTCCAGCATTGTTGTCTACCTCTTATCTGTTCCTGATCCCATCACAGGCATTGAACGACACAGCGAGCTCCCACTCGGCAAGACATTTGTTGAGAGATGTATTTTAACGTGGACAACAAGAAAATTCTTCTGCTCTTCTTTGATACGTAAAAGCGGGAGATTTTACATGACCCTGACAGGGCATTGGAGACAAGATTTCTGGCAAAACGCAATGTTGTCAAATCATAAACTGGGAGCATTGAGCAGCTGCCTCAGGCCGAAGCATTATGATCTATTACCAACGATGGCTTGGTAATAAAATATTCATAAATTACCATTGCAAAATTATATTTCAACTTTAATTGCTAAAGAAAGAGAGGTCACTGGAAGAAGCATGCCTAGAACTTTAGAGATACAGCGCAGAAATAGGCCCTTCAGCCCACCGAGTCTGCACCGACCAGCAATCGCCCCGTACATCGGGGAGTGTGGGAGCAAACGGGAGCGCTATCCTGCACACTAGGGACATTCCCAATTTTACCAAAACCAATTAACCGTCAAACCCGTACATCTTTGGAGTGTGGGAGGAAACTGGAGCACCTGGAGAAAACTGATTGGGGATGATCAGCCATGATCACATTGAATGGTGGTGCTGGCTCGAAGGGCCGAATGGCCTACTCCTGCACCTATTGTCTATTGTCTATTGTCTAAAACCCACGCGGTCATGGGAAGAACGTACAAACTCCGTACAGACAGCACCCGTGGTCAGGATTGAACCCGGGTCCCTCGTGATGTGATCAGCAACTGTACCACTGTGTCACTGTGCCGCCACTTAGAAGATATCGAAAGCAGAACCATGAAGCTGGTGGAGCAGGAGCTCTTCTGAAAAAGTCACAAAGTGCTGGAGTCAGGCAGCACCTGTGGAGAACATGGATAAGACAAAGGAGTAGAATTAGGCCATTCGGCCCATCAAGTCTACTCTGCCATTCAACCATAGCTGATTTATCTTTCCCTCCTAACCCCATTCTCCCGCCTTCTCCCCGTAACCTGTGACACTCTTACTAATCAAGAATCTGCAGTATGAGTATTTTTGGATGTAAGAATGTGGTGGGCGGCACGGTGGCGCAGCGGTAGAGTTGCTGCCTCACAGCGCCAGAGACCCGGGTTCGATCCTGACTACGGGTGCTGTCTGTACGGAGTCTGTACGTTCTGCCGTGGCCTGCGTGCGTTTGCTCCGAGATCTTCGGTTTCCTCCCACTCTCCAAAGACGTGCAGGTCTGTAGGTTAGTTGGCTCGGTGTATAAATGTAACAATTGTCCCTAGCGTGTGTAGGATAGTGTGAGTGAGTGGGGATCACTGGCCAGCGCGGATTCGATGGGCCGAAGGGCCTGTTTCCTCACTAAAACAAAAAAACTCTAAATAGATGGAGATATTAATGATCACTCCATACCTGTCTAAAGTATATGCTTAACACCACATCTCGGGGTGAGAAGCGGTTCTTATTTACATTACTTTGCTATCTTCACTCTGAATAACTAGAGTGATGCATGAATTGCTCCAAGCACATTCACTTATTAGTGGATTCATATGTATTATGCAGGAGCTGGAGGGGGGAAGCTGAAAGCAAGACCTGTTTTATTGGAGCTCAACAAACATAGCCTGTGTTTGCTGTATAATCTCAACCATTGCAGCTGCCCCAGAGACTGATGAGACACCCGCGTTCGCCCATCCTGAGCTCGGGCGCTGTCTGTTTGTGGAGTTTGATCCTTCTCCCAGTGGGGTTTCTCCGGGTGCTCTGGTTTTACTCCCGCAATTGCGAAGGCGTGCAGGTTTGCAGGTTGACACAAAATCTGAGGGTAAGGACCAGCTCTGCTCGGCGGAGGAGTCTATTAGTGGCACCGGCAGTTCTATCCCGCGGGTTTGTAGTTGAATTGGAAGTCCCTGTCAAGCCTTTGTCAGAATTGCACTATGTCCTTGAACCGAAACATTGGCTGTTTCCCTTCCCACAGATGCTGACTGACCTGCTGAGAATTTCCGGCATTTTATTGATCTCGAAAAAAAAAAAAAATCCTCTTCCTCACAGATGCTGCTCAACCACAGGGAGATCATCTGGCTGCTTGCTTTGTATGAAGTTAATATCGAATGTAGAGTATGGGGCAGGCAGCATCTCCGGAGAGAAGGGATGGGTGACGTTTCAGGTCGAGACCCTTCTTCAGACTGGTCAGGGATAAGGGAAACGAGAGATATAGACGGTGATGTAGGGAGATAAAGAACAATGAATGGAAGATATGCTAACAAGTAATGCTGATGTGCTCCACCGTGCTGGCCCCCATCGTTACACTGTTCTGTAAATTTAAGCTGTTGGATTTCCAAAATTTATATTCTGCAAAGAGGTACGGAGACTGACTTTTTTTTTCTTCCATATGTTGGATTTGAATAGTGAAAATCTACGGAATGAATATCCGTCAACTGTGAGTCATCTGTAACCGCAGTGCATCCAAGGGACGCCACGTACTTTGCGGATGTGTACATTGTGTGGTCTGCTTGGATTTATTCATTAACACGCTAAACCTCCTGAGTTATTAATGCTGCTGGAATTCTCAGCTCGGTTTCGAGTGGACCGGAAAGATTAAAAAGGAATAGCTTGCCGGAGGAAGATCAGCGGAGGAGTCTGCCCCAGATCACTGACCCATCCCTTCGTCCCCAGGCATGCTGCCTGTCACTCCAGCATTTTGTGTCACCACCAGGACTAGTCTGGCCTGGGGAAGGATCCAGTCCACTCCCGAAATGGGCGTCTCGGCGGTACAAGCTGCTGCCTCACAGCGCCAGAGACCCCGGGTTCGATCCTGACTACCGGTGCTGTCTGTACGGAGTTCGCACGTTCTACCGGTGCTGTCTGTACGGAGTTCGCTCGTTCTCCCCGTGACCCACCTGGGGTTTTCTCAGGGTGGTCCGGTTTCCTCCCACACTCCAAAGCCGTGCAGGTCTGTGGGTTCATTGGCTTCAGTAAAAACTATAAATTGTCCCCAGCGTGTGTGTAGGATAGTGCTCGTGTACGATGTGATCGCTGGTCGGCGCGGACTTGGTGGCTCGAATGGGCCTGTTTCCACACTGTACGTCCAAAGTCTAAAGAAAGAAACGTCACCTATCCATGTTCTCCAAGTGATGCTGCCTGACCCGCTGAGTTACTCCAGCACCTAGTGTTTGTGTTTGGTCTGTTGCGATGATGGTCCCTGGTCTGAGCTCATTCAGTGTATGGTCAGTAAAGGCTTGTGGCATTCTATCAAGTGCACCCATGTCCTTCGATCATTGCTGTTCCTTAAACCTTAGATCCACCAACCTAACTTGATTCCACACCAGTTAAGGGGCGGTCACGGTGGCGCAGCGGTAGAGTTGCTGCCTTGCAGCGAATGCAGCGTCGGAGACCCGGGTTCGATCCCGACAACGGGTGCTTGTCTGTACGGAGTTTGTACGTTCTCCCCAAGCGAAATATGAGGTGCTGCCCCTCCAATTTGCGCTGGGCCTCACTCTGGCAATGGAGGAGGCCCAGGACTGAAAGGTCGGATTGACAAATGGGAGGAGGGGGAGTTGAAGAGCTGAGGAACCGGGAGATCAGGTTGGTTGCAACGGAGGCGTTCAGCGAAGCGATCGCCGAGCCTGTGCTTGGCCTCGCCGATGTAGAGAAGTAGATACGGCTTCCTGTTGCGTGAGGAGACATCACCCCACCGGCTGGAACTGAAGCCTGCGTACGAATACTCCAGTCTGCAAAATGGCAGCAACAAGCTGGGAATGATATTTAATTTTGATTAAATGAAATTGTATCATGTCATCCACTTGTCATTTATATAATTACATCTCACACACTTCATAAGGTTCTTTCAAGCTTCCATCTCATTTCATTATCTCGCCTGTCCACTCGTTTTCTTCCATTCCGCCTCCCAACAGTTTCAGTATTCAGGACGGAGAGACTAAATATCCTCCCCTCTTCACTGAGGACCTCAAAACGTTTGCAGTTAGTGCTTTGACTGAGTGGATTAACCTACGATGAGCGTTTGACGGCACTGGGCCTGTACTCGCTGGAGTTTAGAAGGATGAGGGGGGACCTCATTGAAACTTACCGAATAATCGAAGGCCTGGATAGAGTGGATGTGGAGAGGATGTTTCCACTAGTGGGAGAGTCTAGGACCAGAGGGCACAGCCTCAGAATTACCAGGCATTTCCTTCGGAAGGAGATGAGGAGGAATTTCTTTAGTCAGAGGGTGGTGAATCTGGGGAATTCTTTGCCACAGAAGGCTGTGGAGGCCAAGTCAGTGGATATTTTTCAAGGCAGAAATAGATAGATTCCTAATCAGTACGGGTGTCAGGGGTTATGGGGAGAAGGCAGGAGAATGAGGTTTGGAGACTAGGGTTTGCAGGGAGAGATAGATCAGCCATGGCGGAGTAGACTTGATGGGTCGAATGGCCTAATTCTGCCCCTATCACTTATGACCTTGGGTCGAGACCCTTCTTCAGATCGAGAGTCAGGGGAAAGAGAAACGAGAGATATGGACGGGGATATAGAGAGAGACACA
Organism: Malacoraja senta; assembly: GCA_038087875.1. Classification (NCBI taxonomy): domain Eukaryota; kingdom Metazoa; phylum Chordata; class Chondrichthyes; order Rajiformes; family Rajidae; genus Malacoraja; species Malacoraja senta. The sequence continues at coordinate 77,785,257 of CM075981.1, read as the reverse complement.
AAATGTTGGAGAAACTCAGCGCCAAAGGCTGTATCACTGGATAGAAGGAGTGGGTGATGTTTTGGGTCAGGGCGGCATGGTGGCGCAGTGGTAGAGTTGTTGCCTTGCAGCACCAGAGACCTGGGTTCGATCCTGACTACGGTCGCTGTCTGTACGGAGTTTGTACCTTCTCCCCGTGACCTGCGTGGGTTTTCTCCGCGATCTTTGGTTTCCTCCCACACTCCAAAGACGTGCAGGTTTGTAGGTTAATTAGCTTGGTATCAGTGTAAATTATCCCTAGTGGGTGTAGATAAGATTGTGTTGACGTGGAGGGATCGCTGGTGGCTGGACTCGGTGGGCCGAAGGGCCTGTTTCCGCGCTGTGTCTATAACCTAAACTAAACCCTTCTTCAGACTGAGAGTCAGGGGGAAGGGAAACGAGAGATATCGACGGTGATGTAGAACAAATTAATGGAAGCAGTTTCATTTAGTGCTGGGTCTTGAATAAAGAGTTGCAGGTAAATTAGAGTTGAAATGAGAACAACGCATGGGCTTCTTTATTTCCTAGATGCCAAACAATTGAATTATTGTGGGTCCAACAATATACATGCACAGGTCGCTATGACGACAGACAGAAAAGCCACAAACGCCAAAGTATCGCGACAGTCATTGAGAGAATTAGCTTCAATCATCACCAATTAACAGTGCTTTGAATTGTAGGCTGGTACAGTGATGAGATTAACATAGAAACATAGAAACATAGAAATTAGGTGCAGGAGTAGGCCATTCGGCCCTTCGAGCCTGCACCGCCATTCAATATGATCATGGCTGATCATCCAACTCAGTATCCCGTACCTGCCTTCTCTCCATACCCCCTGATCCCTTTAGCCACAAGGGCCACATCTAACTCCCTCTTAAATATAGCCAATGAACTGGCCTCGACTACCCTCTGTGGCAGAGAGTTCCAGAGATTCACCACTCTCTGTGTGAAAAAAGTTCTTCTCATCTCGGTTTTAAAGGATTTCCCCCTTATCCTTAAGCTGTGACCCCTTGTCCTGGACTTCCCCAACATCAGGAGCAATCTTCCTGCATCTAGCCTGTCCAACCCCTTAAGAATTTTGTAAGTTTCTATAAGATCCCCTCTCAATCTCCTAAATTCTAGAGAGTATAAACCAAGTCTAGCCAGTCTTTCTTCATAAGACAGTCCTGACATCCCAGGAATCAGTCCGGTGAACCTTCTCTGTACTCCCTCTATGGCAATAATGTCCTTCCTCAGATTTGGAGACCAAAACTGTACGCAATACTCCAGGTGTGGTCTCACCAAGACCCTGTACAACTGCAGTAGAACCTCCCTGCTCCTATACTCAAATCCTCTTGCTATGAAAGCCAACATACCATTCGCTTTCTTCACTGCCTGCTGCACCTGCATGCCTACTTTCAATGACTGGTGTAGCATGACACCCAGGTCTCGCTGCATCTCCCCTTTTCCTAGTTGGCCACCATTTAGATAATAGTCTGCTTTCCTGTTTTTGCCACCAAAATGGATAACCTCACATTTATCCACATTATACTTCCTGAAGAACTTCAGAGAAGAACTGAAGTTCTGAACAGAGATACTTCCTGAAGAACTTCAAGAAGAACTGAAGATTACTTCCTGAGGAACACGATTTGCGATGAGCAACATGCCAACTGAGTTGCAGGTAAATCTAATGTTTCTAACATTGCGTTGCGCAGCGGTCGAGTTGCTTCCTTAAGCCCCTGTCCCACTTAGGAGACCTAAACAGCAACCTCTGGTTACCTTGCCCGCCACCCAAAAATAAATCAAGGTCGAGGTGACCTGCAACCTCCTACCACCTCCCACGCATACGTTGAAAACCTTCCTCGACTATGAAGAAAACCGGCTTCGACTAGACATGCGACTAAAAAATTATCGAGGCCGGCTTGAAAAAATAGCAGCAACCTAGATGAAGCCTCGACCACTTTCGACCATTAGGGAGAGTGACTAAAACCTCCGGTGACCTCATGGAAACCTTGGGTGGCGGGCAAGGTCACCAGAGGTTGCTGTTTAGGTCTCCTATGTGGGACAGGGGCTTTAGCGTGCTTGCAGCGCCGGAGACCCGGGTTCGATCCCGACCGTGGGTTTTCTCCGAAATCTTCAGATTCCTCCCACGCTCCAAAGACGTGCAGGCTTGTGGGTAAATCGGCTCGGTATAAATATAAATTGTCCCCAGTGTGTGTCGGATAGTGTTATCGTGCGGGGATCGCTGGTAGGCGCGGACTCGGTGGGCCGAAGGGCCTGTTTCCGCGCTGTATCTCTAAACTAAGCTAAATTGAGTTTATTATCTGCGAAATAGTGGGCGGAAAAATCCAGCTGAATTTGATAAATGTACCTGCACTGCTAGGCTTCTCGACATCCCTTTAGCACCCTGAGGTTTCGAATTTTGTTTTAAAATATCCTAAACTGATTAATTTAACTTTGAAGAGATTCCACACACCTACTTTTATCTTACGGGAACAAAATGACTATTTATATACTTCTTTGAACTGCAATTGCCCGTTGTAGATGCAAGATGTTTGTATTTGACCAGGTCCGGTCTGAAGATGGATCCCGATCTGAAACATCCTGACCTGAAATGTCACCAAAGTGCCGGAGAAACTCAGCGGGTCAGGCAGATGCTCTGGAGTCATAGGGTCATACAATGTGGAAACAGGCCCTTTGGCCCAACTTGCCCACACCGGCCAACATGCCCCATCTACACACGTCCCACCTGCCTGCGTTTGGCCCATATCCCTTCTAAACCTGCCCTATCCATGTATCTGTCTAATTGTTTCTCTGGAGTAAAAGGATGGTTGACGTTTCGGGTCGGAACCCTTCTTCACATTTTCACGTCACCCATCCATGTCCTCCAGAGATGTAGAAACAAGGAACTGCAGATGCTGCTTCACACAAAACAAAGACACAAAGTGTTGGAGTAACTCAGCGGGTCAGGCAGCATCCCCGGAGAACATGGTTAGTTGATGCTTCAAGTCAGGACCCTTCCTCAGTCTGATTCACCACTCCAGCAGTTTGTGTCTTTTCCCGGAGAACTTGCCTGACCCCACCTGAGTTATGTCCAGCACTTTGTCAACATGTTCGTTGTTGCTATTTTCACTTGAGGTCACTAGATGTTGCTGGTGTACTTTCTCGGTGAAAGCAAGGGACAAACAACACAAGGAACTGCAAGTGCTGGAATCTGGAACAAAAGATAAACTGCTGGAAGAATCAGCGGCAACACTGGGAAATTGAACGTAAAAGTTTGATCTCTTTCACCAGGACATGAAGATGTACAATTGTGTTGGAAGGAACGGCAGATGCTGGTTTAAACCGAAGACCGACACAAAAAGCTGGAGTAACTCAGCGGGACGGGCAGCATCTCTGGAGAGAAGGAATGGGTGACGTCATGGGTCGAGACCCTTCTTCAGACTGAGAGTCAGGGGAGAGGGAGGCACAGAGATAAGGAAGGGTAAGGTGTGAAAATGAGACATAAAAGGGGATGAAAAATATAGAATAGATCATTGTTAGTTAGGAGAAGCTGACAACGAACCACATAGAGATAAAATGTAATCAAGGGGACAGTCAGACTGGTGGGAGAAGTGGGTAGGGGGATGGATGGAGAGAGAGGGAAAGCAAGGGTTACTTGAAGTTAGAGAAGTCAATGTTCACACCACTGGGGTGTAAGCTGCCCAAGCGAAATATGAGGTGCTGTTCCTCCAATTTGAGCTGGGCCTCACTCTGACAATGGAGGAGGCCCGGGACAGATAGGTCAATGTGGGAATGGGAGGGGGAGTTGAAGTGTTCAGCAACTGGGAGATCAGGTAGATCCAGGTGGACTGAGCGGTGGTGGAGGGTGATGTACGTCGCTTACAAGCTCTGGCTCAGCTCACCGAAGGTTAAGGTATAATTCAAGTGTCGGGTTTGTGACGTGCAGCAAAGATGACAATCACCTGATGGGATTGGGACCGACACAACAGTGGGTGGACAATAAGGCAGAACCAATAACTCCTGGGACAGCACATGTTGAAACGTCAAAGACTGGAGGTCAAATTGGATTATACTTGAGCAAGGAATACATCTGTCTTGGGGAACTATGCCAAGTGTTCGTACAAGGATCAACGTCGAAGCGATCATCTTTCATCCATCCATTGGCTTTATCAAAGCAGCACCTGCAAAGGCTTAACATCATAAGTGATAGAAGAATTAGGCCATTCGGCCCATCAAGTCCACTCAATCATGGCTCAATTCAATCAAGGCTGATCTATCTCTCCCACCTAATCCCATTCCCCTGCCTTCTCCCCATAACCCCATCCACCCACACCCAGCAGAGGGATTCGCATTGCAATCCTGTATCATGACTGATGCAGGGTCCCAGCCTGAAATGTCAACCATCTCTTTGGATTTAGACTTTAGAGATACAGCATGGAGACAGGCCCTTTGGCCCACCGTGCAGGTACAGCAGGCAGTGAAGAAAGCTAATGGAATGTTGGCCTTCATAACAAGAGGATTTCAGTATAGGAGTAGAGAGGTTCTTCTGCAGTTGTATAGGGCTCTGGTGAGACCACATCTGGAGTATTGTGTCTAGTTTTGGTCTCCTAATTTGAGGAAGGACATCCTTGTGATTGAGGCAGTGCAGCGTAGGTTCACGAGATTGATCCCTGGGATGGCGGGACTGTCATATGAGGAAAGATTGAAAAGACTAGGCTTGTATTCACTGGAGTTTAGAAGGATGAGGGGAGATCTTATAGAAACATATAAAATTATAAAAGGACTGGACAAGCTAGATGCAGGAAAAATGTTCCCAATGTTGGGCGAGTCCAGAACCAGGGGACCACAGTCTTAGAATAAAGGGGAGGCCATTTATGACTGAGGTGAGAAAAAACGTTTTCACCCAGAGAGTTGTGAATTTGTGGAATTCCCTGCCACAGAGGGCAGTGGAGGCCAAGTCACTGGATGGATTTAAGAGAGAGTTAGATAGAGCTCTAGGGGCTAGTGGAGTCAAGGGATATGGGGAGAAGGCAGGCACAGGTTATAGATTGGGGACGATCAGCCATGATCACAATGAATGGCGGCGCTGGCTCGAAGGACCGAATGGCCTCCTCCTGCACCTATTTTCTATGTTTCATATCGGTTGAGCCTCCTCCAAGGCGATGTCTCCGGTCAGAATTCTTCCTCAGACTCAGTGAATCTTCTCCAGTCTGAAGAAGGGTTCCGACCCGAAACGTCGCCTATTCCTTCTCTCCAGGGATGCTGCCTGACCCGCTGAGTTACTCCAGCACTTTGCGTCTATCTCTTGAAGTACTGGGATTTGAAAACCAGCACCTGCAGTTCCTTCCGACATCTTTAAGGTGCCTATTAGTGAAGGGAATGTAAAGCTAAAGGAGTTTTGAATTGCACAGTATCTCTATATATTTATTTGCTAAACCACTTCAGGTAAATAGAATTGTTAGAGGGGCCTAAATACAAAATTCACATCTTGATAGTCACATGAAATACTGATAAAGGTGTGGCTGACTAACCAAAATGACTAGCCACAATCAGTTTAGTTTAGTTATACAGTGTGGAAACAGGCCCTTCGGCCCACCGAGTCCGCGCCAACCAGCGATCCCCACACACTTACACTAGGGACAATTTACCAACATACCCCAAGCCAATTAACCTACAAACCCGTGCGTCTTTGGAGCGTGGGAGGAAACTGAAGATCTCGGAGAAAACCCACGCGGGTCACGGGGAGAACGTGCAAACCCGGTGCAGACAGCGCCCGTAGTCAGGATCGAACCCGGGTCTCTGGCGCTGTGAGGCAGCAACTCTACCGCTGCGCCACCGTGACCGCCCCCAAATATTGAGAAATAACACATAACTAGAATTATTCCAATAGTCGGATCAGCTGAATACCAACACTGGATCTTTCATTTGCAAAATAAATATATACTTGATAATACCACAGCAGATCATCTGACATTTCACTCTTTGCTTTAATTCTAAATACATCTGCAAATTATTTAACAGGATAAATAGATAAATCTAAAAAAGAGAGGATAAGCATTTTAGCAACCATCAGTTTGGCATCATCTTAACATCGAGACACTGCCTGTACATGATTCCCTGCCAGTTACATTATTACCCTATCTTTACTATTGGGATCACTTCAATGTTGGCAGGGATTTCGGTTTTCCTGCCCCAGTCACGAGTGAAAAGGCTTCTATTCCTCACAGTGAAACTGAATGATCCGATTTGGCTAATTAATACTTAGCTGGAACTAAGATTGGTAACACAGTGTTTCCAGATTTAGCGAGCTCGTGCCATTAGCTCACACAGTATTTACAGCGCAGAAAATGGCCACCCCAGCAGTGTCTGATGGTGTAGACACAGAGTGCTGGAGTAACTCAGCGGGACAGGCAGCATCTCTGGAGAGAAGCAATGGGTGGCGTTTCGGGTCGAGTCCCTTCTTCAGACCGAGACTCGGGGGGAGAGTTAATCTGTGGAATTCTTTGCCACAGAAGGCTGCGGAGGCCAAGTCAGTGGATATTTTTTTAAGGCAGAGATAGACAAATTCCTGATTAGAACGGGTGCCAAGGGTCATGGGGAGAAGGCAGGAGAATGGGATGAGGAGGCAGAGATCAGCCACGATTGAATGGCGGAGTAGACCCGATAGGCCGAATGGCCTAATTCTACTCCTATGACTTGTTAACTTGTGCGAGGCACAGAGATATGGAAGGGTAAGGTGTGAAATCGAGGGATCAAAGGGGACGAAGCTGAAGGAAAACGGAGAATGGACCACCGCTAGCTGAAGGGAAGGTGACAACGAGGCATGTAGAGATAGAATGTAATCAGGAGGACAGTGAAACAAGTCGGAGGACTAGGATGGAAGAGGGATGGCGAGAGAGGGAAAGCGAAGGATACTTGAAGTTAGAGCAGTCAATATTCATCCAGCTAGGTTGTAAACTGCCCATGCTGGAGTTTCTGCTCCGCAAAAGCCTTATGGGCCTGTCCCACTATACCAGTTTACCCAAGAGCTCTCCCGAGTTTAAAAAACAAACAAACTCGTGTTAAGCACGTAGAATGTACGTAGCGGGTACGTCGGAGCTCGGGGACGTCTCTTAGCGGCTCGTAACGCTAACGGCAGGTACTCGGGAAACGCGGTAAGCTCGGGAAGACTCGTGAAGATGTTTCAACATGTTGAACAATGTCCACGAGAGCCCCAGGTACCTACGAGCGGCTATTACCGTAATTCTCCGAGTTCGAATCAGGGGAAACTCGGAAGAACTCTTGAATTACCTCGTACAGTGGGACAGCCCCATTACTTCATTTAATTCTGCACGCTTGCTTTTCTCGTGAATCATATCTAACTGCCCCATGAATCCGTCAATGACATTTTCCTCTAGGGGTCTGTGAGGGGAATATTCACCATACATGGAAGATTTAAAATCCATATTAAAGCTGCCTTACTCCAAGCGTTACACTGCATTTCATACCTTGGTATTTCTTAAAACCGGAATAATTTTCAAGGCACAGGGAAAGATTACGCACTATCTTTTTCCAGTTTAGTTTCAGTTTTTAGGGATACAGCAGGGAAACAGGACCTTCGGCCCACCGAGTCCGCGCCGACCAGCGATCACCCTGTACATTAGCTCTTATCCTACACACTAGGGACAATTTACAGAAGCCAGTTAACCTACAAACCTGCGCGCCTTTGGAGCGTGGGAGGAAACCGGAGATCCCAGGAGAAAACCCACGCAGCTCACGGGGAGAACGTACAAACTGCCTTCATTTTTTCATAATTTGACACCAATCAGATAATAATTGGCCTTCGTGTTCTAGTTCATTAAAAAGCATCAGAAAGAATGACAGGCAACCGGCCTGTTTGATATGGGGATATATTCCACCATGCATTGAACATCCATTACTTACTATTGCCAAACTAAGCGTTAAAGTGTGTAGGAAGGAACTGCAGATGCTGGCTTACTTCGAAGATAGACACAAACCGCTGGAGCAACTCAGCGGGACAGGCAGCATCTCTGGAGAGAAGGAATGGGCGACATTACGGTTCGATAGACAATAGACAATAGGTGCAGGAGGACCCGTTTTGGGTCTTCGGGTCTGAAGAAGGGTCTCGACCCGAAATGTCACCCATCCCTTCTCTCCAGAGATGTTGCCCGTCCCGCTGAGTTACTCCAGCATTTTGTGTCTGTCTTCAGAGCGCTGAAGTGTTGAATGAAAATGAACGATGTGATCTGTTTTCTCCCCAAAGAGCCTCCCGACGGCCATGTTCATTATGGAGAAATCTCTACTGGATTGTGAATAGGACAAGGTGCCGGGCTGGGTTGAAGCCGTATACTCTTATGTACAGGGCATAAAACCTTGGCGATTATTTTCCTTCAGAAACATGGCACATACACACCAAAGCAGTCCTCAACAAAACACGACGCAACAAAAGGCTTGCAGCCCATTAACACCAGTGAAGAAGGTCAACGCATTGAGTTCACAACCTCCCCTCTCACAGGCTGGTCACCCTCGATTACAGTGGGGTGGGGGGGAAAGTCTCATTTGATACGCAGACATACACACAGTAACATGGTTGAGGTTTACAGACAGAAATGGTGATCACCAGGCACTGTGAGAGACAGTCTCGGGACTCGAAAGACTTAGAAAGTCAAGAGAAAAGCCTGTCCACTCTCTCGATGAGTGGCATTTCTTCCCGAGGCATCTTCAAGCCCTCCTGCTTATCCGCGTTGGAGATCCCACGTCATCCTAAAGGAACAGGCACGGCCGAAACCGTTCTCCAGACTGTACGGGGGAAGGAGTCCTTTGCATCTGAGATGGCACATGACAAGCAATGTATTTGGTTGGCGACGACATCAATAATCTTTAGCGTTTCTTCATTCACCCTGCAAGGGAAATAAAAAATAACCCCATCCATCACCAAGTCTGAGGAGAACCCTTGCACATCAGGTTTATAACTTGTCCTTTCGGGCTGGATCGACCGATCATTTTCATGACGGGAGGATCCTGTCGTTTAACCGGATGTAGAGTTCGATATCGTGACATGTTTACAATGGGTGAAGGGTTGGTCACATACACTTTCAGGTTACGTGGAGACATTAATACAGTACAGAAGGCAGACAAAAATGCTGGAGAAACTCAACGGGTGAGGCAGCATCTATGGAGCAAAGGAATAGGTGACGTTTCGGGTCGAGACCCGGAAGGGTCTCGACCCGAAACGTCACCTATTCCTTCGCTCCATAGACAATAGACAATAGGTGCAGGAGTAGGCCATTTGGCCCTTCGAGCCAGCACCGCCATTCAATGTGATCATGGCTGATCATCCCCAATCAGTACCCCGTTCCTGCCTTCTCCCCATAATCCCCTGACTCCGCTATCTTTAACAGCCCTGTCTAGCTCTCTCTTCAAAGCATTCAGAGAACCGGCCTCCACCGCCCTCTGAGGCAGAGAATTCCACAGACATTTTTTTTTTTTGTTTTTGTTTTCTTTAAATAGAAATCCCCAAATGATGGGAACAGATGCTGCCTAACCCGCTGAGTTCCCCGAAACGTCGCCGATTCCTTCGCTCCATAGATGCTGCCTCACCCGCTGAGTTTCTCCAGCATTTTTTGTCTACCTTCGATTTTTCCAGCATCTGCAGTTCTTTCTTAAAAAAAGACAGTACAGATGGTCATTTACTATTGTCCCTTCATGAGTTCACAAGTGATGGGGGCAGATGTAGGCCGCTCGGCCCTCCAACAAGCTCATCAGGAAGGCTGGCTCCGTCCTAGGGAGCAGAGTTGGATTCATGGGAGGTGGGTCTAGGAGGGGAGGATGCTCCTCAAACTGCGGAGCATCCTGGACAATACAGCTCACCCCCCCTCCATGACACACTGGTCAACCTGAGGAACACCGTCAGCGACAGACTGGTTCCACCAAGATTCAGCACAGAACGCACCAGGAGATCCTTCTTCCTTGGGAAAAGGGGAAGTACAACGGGATCTGGGGGTCCTTGTTCATCAGTCTGTGAAAGTAAGCATGCAGGTACAGCAGGCAGTGAAGAAAGCGAATGGCATGTTGGCCTTTATAACTAGAGGAGTCGAATATAGGAGCAAAGAGGTCCTTCTGCAGTTGTACAGTGCAGTGAGACCACACCTGGAGTATTGTGTGCAGTTTTGGTCCCCTAATTTGAGGAAGGACATTCTTGCCATTGAGGGAGTGCAGCGTAGGTTTACAAGGTTGATTCCCAGGATGACGGGACTGTCATATGCTGAGAGAATGGAGCGGCTGGGCTTGTATACTCTGGAGTAGGCCATTCGGCCCTTCGAGCCAGCACAGTCATTCAATGTGTTCATGGCTGATCATCCCCAATCAGTACCCCGTTCCTGCCTTCTCCCCATATCCCCTGACTCCGCTATTTTTAAGAGCCCTATCTAGCTCTCTCTTGAAAGCATCCAGAGAACCGGCCTCCACCGCCCTCTGAGGCCGAGAATTCCACAGACTCACCACTCTCTGTGAGAAAAAGTGTTTCCTCGTCTCCGTTCTAAATGGCTTACTCCTTATTCTTAAACTGTGGCCCCTGGTTCTGGACTCCCCCAACATCGGGAACATGATTCCTGCCTCTAGCGTGTCCAAGCCCTTAACAGTCTTATATGTTTCAATGAGATTCCCTCTCATCCTTCTAAACTCCAAAGTGTACAAGCCCAGCCGCTCCATTCTCTCAGCATATGACAGTCCCGCCATCCCGGGAATTAGCCTTGTAGAGGTTTAGAAGGATTGCAATCGGCTGCCCTTCTGTGGGTATCCAGTGTGTATCCAGTAAGATGACGCGTTAAATAATTGATGAAAGCACGTTATTAGATGAACAAAAAACAAACAGATATTTTGAAGCAAGCGACATTCTAATTATCATGAATATTTTAGAATGATTTGGCATTAGTCTCCACTAAAGACGTACAAACACATCATGCAACAGGTGTCGAGGCAAAGAGGCCATTGCCTGAAAGTGCTTGTGCCAGATGTTGACAAGAAATGAGTAGGAAGGAACCGCAGATGTTGGTTTAGACAATAGACAATAGGTGCAGGAGTAGGACATTCGGCCCTTCGAGCCAGCACCGCCATTCAAAGTGATCATGGCTGATCATCCCCAATCAGTACCCCGTTCCTGCCTTCTCCCCATATCCCCTGACTCCGCTATTTTTAAGACAATAGACAATTAACCTGCAAACCCGCAAGTTTGTGGGCGGAAACCGGAGCCCCCAGAGGAAACCCACGCAGTCACAGAGAGAAGGTGCAACCTCCGTACAGACACCTTGACACAAAATGCTGGGGTAACTCAGCGGGACAGGCAGTATCTCTGGTGCGAAGGAATGGGCGACGCTTCGGGTTTCAACAAGGGTTTCGGAACGAAACGTCACCCATTCCTTCACTCCAGAGATGCTGCCTGTCCCGCTGAGTTACTCCAGCATTTTGTGCCTATCTTGGTTTATGAGAAATATCCAATCGCCCCACTTCCCCTGACCATTCACAAAGTCCTGCATGTTTTATCTTTCATCAACTCTTCCCATTCCCTTTTGAAAGTTATTATTTAATCCGCTTCTACCCCCCTTTTTAGGTAGTGAACGAGAGAGTAACACTTCATCTTGAGTGGCACAGTGGCGTAGCGGTAGAGTTGCTGCCTCACAGCGCCAGAGGCCCGGGTTTGATCCTGACTACAGATGCTGTCTGTACGGAGGTTGTGCGTTCTCCCTGTGACTGCGTGGGTTTCCTCTGGGTGCTCCGGTTTCCTCCCACAAATTGCTCCGCTTGTGGGGAGCGACGCATAAATCACAGCACGGTTTGGGAACAGCTCCATCCAAGACCGCAGAAAATTGCAGCGAATTGTGGACGCAGCCCAGACCATCGCACAAGCCAACCTCCCTCCCATTGACTCCATTTACGCCTCACGCTGCCTCGGCAAGGCCAGCAGCATAATCAAGGACCAGTCGCACCCCTGGCCACTCCCTCATCTCCCCTCTCCCATCAGGCAAAAGGTAGAGAAGTGTGAAAACGCACACCTCCAGATTCAGGGACAGTTTCTTCCCAGCTGTTCTCAGGTAACTGAATTATCCTACCAACAACCAGAATATCCTGTATCTATGCACTGTACATGGCTCGATTGTAATTATGTATAGTCTTTCTGCTGACTGGTACACCTGACAATAAACAATGAACCAAACTGAATGCGAATGTGGGATAACATAGAACCAGTGGGAATGGGTGACCATTGGGCAGCATGGACTCGGTGGGCCGAAGGGCCTGTTTCCACACTGTATCTCTGAAATTAAAAACTAGAACCTTGAAAGTGTTTTTCCGTTTTGCCGTCTCCACGACTTCAGACAATTGTTTATCATCCTGTTACAGATCCTATTGCCGTGGGTCACAGTATCTGCGGAGTTTCTTTACGAAAACGCAGATGCGTACATGTCTCGAGGGCAGTGGTGAATGTCATATTAGGAGCTGAGATTAACCCGAGGGAAGTTGGCAAAAAGAACTGTCATTGCTTACTAAATCCGCTGTTAATCTAAATGTTAAGCCCGAGGCAGAGATGATTAATGTTAACACGAACCTTGTGGAAAGATGAACTTCAGTGTGGTGTAGAGATACAGAGCAGAAACAGGCCCTTCGGCCCACCGACGACCACCCGTACACTAGTTCTATCCTACACCCACTAGGGGCAATTTACGATTTTACCAAGCCAACCAGCCTACGAAACTGCACGTCTTTGGAGGGTGGGTGGAATACGGAGCTCCTGGAGAAAACCCACGGGGTCACTAGGAGAACGTACCAACTCCCCCGTCGAAAGATGAACTTTAGGTTAGTTTAGAGATACAGCGTGGAAACAGGCCCTTCGGCCCATTGGGACGGCACCAACCAATCACATGACCAGGTACACCAGACAATAAAGTTTCATTGAACCATTGAAAGCACGAAGCCAAACTCTGAGGTAAAGATGGTGGGAAAAGCTCATGTTGAATGCTGGCCTATCTCGCGCTACTGGCAGAGGAAGTGACACTTTAGCAGCCGCTCCCACACGGAGGGCGTCGGTTTGGGTAAAGATTTCCAAGCTTTATCCAAGCCACGTGGCCGTTGGAAGTGAAATTCTAACCATGATCTATTCTACAATTTTCCTTGATCCCCCTCCTCTTTGATGTCTCGTTTTCACACCTCATCTCTGTGCCTCCCCCCTCCCCCGACTCTCGGTCCGAAGCAGGGTCTCGATTCCTTCTCTCCAGAGACGCTGCCCGTCCCAGGCTGAGTTGCTCCAGCATTCTGTGCCTATCTTCGGTGAAATTGTGCGCGTTTGCTCACCCCTAGTTGGAGTGGTGTGGAGAAGTCTTTGTTTTAGAGTCCCATGGTGAAAGAACCGTTGGTACTGTTTCTGTGAATGCATGAGGTGTGAGACATACTGGTCAGGCTGAAGGTGACGTAGGCCACTGCCGATCCCAGGGTGAGACCAGACATGTAGGACACAGTCATGGTGTTGCCTGCAAAGACAAGGGAACAAGAGATGAATATCTTCCAGCAGTTTGTTAGACCACATAAAAAACCCGACCCCGTTCACAAACCCACCCTGACTAGTCTCACCCTGCCAACACCACACTCTTCTCACTGATCTCCAACATCTTCAGTAATCGCAAGGAACTGCAGAACTTGTGGGGGCAGCCACGGTGGGCGCAGCGGTAGAGTTGCTGCCTCACAGCGCCAGAGACCCGGGTTCCATCCTGACCACGGGCGCTGCCTGTACTGGAGTTTGTACGTTCTCCCCCGGGACCGCGTGGGTTTTCTCCGGGTGCTCCGGTTTCCCCCCCCCCCCCCCCACACTCCAGAGACGTACGGGTCTGCAGGTTAATTGGCTCCTGTAAACATTTGTACATTGTCCCTCGCGTGCTAGTAAACGGAGTGATCGCTGGTCGGCGCGGACTCGGTGGGCCGAAGGGCCTGTGCCCACATTGTATCTCTAAAGTCTAAAATACCGATGATGATTTATACCAAAGTTGGACACCAAAATGCTTGGGCAGCATCTCTGGAGAGAGGATCCCGACCTGAAATATCACCAATCCATGTTCTCGAGAGAGATGCTGCCCGACCCGATGAACTACTCCAGCATTTTGTGTCCAACGTTACCATATCTTCTGGTTTAAATCTTAAAATGCACGTTAATTTGAGCGATACTGCGCGGAAACAGTCCCATCGGCCCATCGAACCCGCACCAACCAGCGATCCTCATAAACTAAACACAGGTGGGAGCCCACATAAGACCGCCATTTAGACGCCATCCGCAATGGTTTATTGCAGTCCAATTAAAATATCGAGTAACCATTGAATGTATGGGTGGCACAGTGGTGCAGCGGGTAGAGCAGCTGCCTCGCAGCAACAGAGGCGCGGGTTTGATCCTGACCACGGGAGCTGGCTGATGTGGAATTTACACGCTCTCCCTGGGACCACGTGGGTTTCCTCCGGGTGCTCTGGTTTCCCCCCCCCCCACACATCCCAAAGATGGGCGGGTTTCAACATTAATTGGCCTGTGTAAATTGTCCCTAACTTGTGGGGAGTGGATGAGCAAGTGGGATAACATAGAACTGAACCGTCCTCTCACCAGCTAGACAGCAATCCTGGCCGACCATCTACCTCATTGGAGACCCTCGGACTTTTCTGGACTTTATCTTGCACTAAACATTATACCCTTTATCCTGTGGCTGTACACTGTGGACGGGTTGATTGCTATCATGTATAGTCTTTCCGCACACGAGTTAGGAAGCAACAAAAAAGCTTTTCACTTTACCTTGGTATACATGACAATAAACTAAACTAAACTCAGGGAAAGTATCGTGTACTAAACTAAGATGTGTGTAGAAACATAGAAAAATAGACAATAGGTGCAGGAGGAGGCCATTTGGCCCTTCGAGCCAGCACCGCCATTCATTGTCATAGAAACATAGAAAATAGGTGCAGGAGGAGGCCATTCGGCCCTTCGAGCCAGCACCGCCATTCATTGTCATAGAAACATAGAAAATAGGTGCAGGAGGAGGCCATTCGGCCCTTCGAGCCAGCACCGCCATTCATTGTCATAGAAACATAGAAAATAGGTGCAGGAGGAGGCCATTTGGCCCTTCGAGCCAGCACCGCCATTCATTGTCATAGAAACATAGAAAATAGGTGCAGGAGGAGGCCATTCGGCCCTTCGAGGCCAGCACCGCCATTCATTTTGATCATGGCTGATCATCCACAATCAGTAACCCGTGCCTGCCTTCTCCCCCCCATTTTCCCCTGACTCCGCTAGCCCCTAGAGCTCTATCTAACTCTCTCTTAAATCCATCCAGTGAATCGGCCTCCACCGCCCTCTGTGGCAGGGAATTCCACAGATTCACAACTCTCTGGGTGTGTGTAAACAAACCCCTCCAGATTGAGGGACAGTTTCTTTCCAGCTGTCATCAGACAACTGAACCAATCCTTTCAACAATTAGAGAGCAGTCCTGAACTACCATCTACCTCATTGGAGACGCTCGGACTATCTGTAATCAGCATTGCCTGGACTTTCACTGAACAGTATTCCCTTTATCCTGTGTCCGTGCATCGTGGGCTGCTTGATTGTAATCATGTATACTCTTTTCGCTGACTGGATAGAACACAACATTTTTTTTTTACCGTAACCTGGTACACGTGACAATAAACTAAACCAAACTAAACTATATTAAACGAAACAAAACTGAACCAAACTATGACATGTGAACACGCACATCTCCAGATTCAGGGACAGTTTCTTCCCAGTTGTCATCGGGCAACTGAACCATTCCTACCACCAATGTAAATGAAAAAAACCGACGCAAGTTTACCGGCTTACCTGCCAGCTCTCTCTGCTCTGGGCTGACTTTGCCCGCGGCCAGGATCATGGGCACGCTACCAAAATAACCGTTGGAGATCCCCATGAGCAGGGAGAAGACACACGGCCAGGCCGGGTGGCCGAACACGGGCCGGTCACTGGGCAGGACGCACAGGAGGAAGAGCGGGATGAACACCACTCGCGTGGAGGAGCAGGCCAACAGGTGGAGCCCTCTCCAGTCGTAAGGGAGAGCTGCGAGAATCTGCAACAGCAACGACAGGAAACTGATGAGAACCGGTGGTCGGAATGCAACTCTATTCCTTGAAACAAAAGCAAGACTCGTCAGATTCAGAGACTAATCATATTATTCATGATTTGAAATTCTGATTATCAAAAACAAATTGTATTCATTGTCAAGCAGGTAAGGGTTCAGAGAAGATTTACGAGGATGTTGCCAGGACTAGAGGGTCTGAGCTATAGGGAGAGGTTGAGTTGGCTGGGACTCTATTCCTTGGAGCGCAGGAGGATGAGGAGGTGATCTTATAGAGGTGAATCAAATCATGAGAGGAATAGGTTGGGTAGATGTTGGGAATATAGTTCTCAACATTGTAGCGCATCAGTTCCATAGACAAGGTCCTTGTTTCTCCACTATCAATCATTGCGTTTGGAATAATTTGACGTCGATATACAAATCACAAAAACAGACTCCTGACCCGAAACGTCACCATTTCCATGTTCTCCAAACTTGCTGCCTGACCCACTGAGTTACTCCTGTAAGTTGTGTCTTTTTTGGTAAACCAACATCTGCAGTTCCTTATTTCTACAAATTCATATTACGAAGATGTGGCCAGGACCCGAGGGCGTGAGCTTCCGGGAGAGGTTGAGCAGGTTGGGACTCTATCCCCTGGAGCGCAGGAGGATGAGGGGGCGATCTTATAGAGTTGTATACGAGGAATATATCGGGTAGATGCACAGAGTCTCTTGCCCCGAGTAGGGGAATCGAGGACCAGAGGACATAGGTTTAAGGTGAAGATGAAAAGGTTTAACAGGAATCGGAGGGGTAACTTTTTCACACAAAGGGTGGTGGATGTATGGAACGAGCTGCCACAGGAGGTAGTTGAGGCAGGGACTATCACAACATTTAAGAAACAGTTGGACAGGTACATGGATAGGATAGATTTAGAGGGATATGGGCCAAACGTGGGCAGGTGGGACCAGTGTAGCTGGGACATGTTGGCCAGTGTTGGTCGAAGGGCCCGTTTCCATGCTGTATCACTCTATGACTCTATGAATACTTTTAAGGTAAGCATATTGAATCCTCCAATTTTACGTAATACCCATGATAGTGATACAGTGTGGAAACAGGCCCATTGGCCCAACTTGCCCACACCGGCCAACATGTCCCATCTACACTAGTCCTACCTGCCTGCGTTTGGTCCATATCCCTCTAAACCCGTCCTATCCATATACCTGACCAAATGCTTCTTAAACGTTGCGATAGTCCCTGCCTCAACTACCTCCTCCGACGGCTCGTTCCTTACACCCGCCATCCTTTGCGGAAAAAAATCACCCCTCTGTGGGGAAAATAAAGATAAATAACTAAAATGATGCTGGATGTACTGAGAATGTAAGTCCCGAGACTTATCAATGGTCCTGAAATACGTGACATCCTTGGTGTGTATTTTAGATTTAATGGTTAGATATTTCTAACCATGTAAAGGATTTTAATTAAGTGGACGTTCTTGGATTCCAGTGCAATCAATGGGAATTGTACCACGCAGCATTAAGAATTTAATTCCTCTTGAAAGAATGTACAGATGAATCACCAGAACTACATATGATCGATAAGGAATATTAAGGTGTAATTTAAAAAAGAGATGAGTTGACAAATGATGCCGTGCAAAGCTTCAGTGGCTGATCAATGTCTCAAAAATGACATCGACTGAAAATTTAGATCAATCACCATTATTATTTGCAGGTAAGTTGCATTTTTTAGGGTTGTCAAAAGGACAACAAAAAATTTTTAAGAAGAGGACACAAAGTGCTGGAGTAACTCAGTGGGTCAGGCAGCCTCTCTGGAGAACAGGGACCATCATGTCCCAGCTACACTCACCCCACCTGCCTGCGCTTGGTCCATATCCCTCCAAACCTGTCCTATCCATGTACCTGTCTAACTGTTTCTTAAACGTTGGGATAGTCCCAGCCTCAACTACCTCCTCTGGAAGCTTGTTCCATACACCCACCACCCTCTGTGAGAAAAGGTTACCCCTCAGATTCCTATTCAATCTTTTCCCCCTTCACCTTAAACCTATGTCCTCTGGTCCTCGATTCACCTACTCTGGACAAGAGACTCTGTGCATCTACCCGATCTATTCCTCTCATGATATTACACAC
The DNA here is from genome assembly GCA_038087875.1 of Malacoraja senta. NCBI lineage: Eukaryota > Metazoa > Chordata > Chondrichthyes > Rajiformes > Rajidae > Malacoraja > Malacoraja senta. Next base: position 77,767,007 of record CM075981.1, on the reverse strand, counting down.
CTCTATATGATCACCCCTCATCCTCCTGCGCTCCAAGGAATAGAGACCCAGCCTGCTCAACCTCCCCCTGTAGCTCAGACCCTCTAGTCCTGGCAACATCCTCGTGAATCTTCTCTGTACCCTTTCTAGCTTGACAACACCTTTCCTGGAATAATGAAAGGCCCGGATAGAGTGGATGCGGAGAGGATGTTTCCACTGGTGGGAGAGTCTAGGGCCAGAGGTCACAGCCTCAGAATTAAAGGGCGCTCTTTTTGAGGAACTTCTTTAGTCAGAGGCTAGTTAATCTGTAGAACTCATTGCCACCGAGGGCTGTGGAGGACAAGTCAGTGGATATTTTTAAGGCAGAGATAGACAAATTCTTGATTGGAACGGGTGTCAAGGGTTATGGGGAGAAGGCAGGAAAATGGGATTTGGAGGCAGAGATCAGCCACGATTAAATGGGGGAGTGGACTCGATGGGCCGAATGGCCTAATTGTACCCCTATCACATGTGGACACTGCACCATCGTTCTAAATTCTAACCTCTAAGGTATTTAAAGAATATAATCAGATCAAAGTGCTCTCTTGGACAGCCACAGTGGCGGCAGGGGGGGGCGCAGCGGTAGAGTTGCTGCCTTACAGCGCTTGCAGCGCCAGAGACCCGGGTTTGATCCCGACTACGGGTGCTGTCTGTACGGAGTTTGTACGTTCTCCCCGTGACCTGCGTGGGTTATCTCTGAGATCTCCGGTTTCCTCCCACACTCCAAAGACTTGCAGATTTGTTGGTTAATTGGCCTGGTATAATTGTTTTAAAAAATTGTCCCTAGTGTGTGTGTGTGTGTGTGTGTAGGATAGTGTTAATGTGCGGGGATCGCTGGTCGGCGCGGACACGGTGGGCCAAAGGGCCTGTTTCCACGCTGTACCTCTAGACTAAACTAAACTAAACTACGAAGCGTCACCTTTGTTTAATCGTTCAAAAACCCCTCACAAAGTTCTTCCCTTCACACTTGCCTCTCAAAATCTGATGGGCCGAATGGCCTACCTTCTCCTATACCTTGTGAACATGTGAATAACATGGTTCCCTGTCCTGAACTGAACAACTGCCAGGGACTAATTTTAATGGAATTCACCTACGACACCCTGGCGACAACCTACGACAACCTGGCGACAACCTACGACAACCTGGCGACAACCTACGACAACCTGGCGACAACCTACGACAACCTGGCGACAACCTACGACAACCTGGCGACAACCTACGACAACCTGGCGACAACCTACGACAACCTGGCGACAACCTACGACAACCTGGCGACAACCTACGACAACCTGGTGACAACCTACGACAACCTACGACAACCTACGACACCTTATAGGTGGGGGTTCTATTTAAGTGTTCAAGTTAAGTGAAGGCTGCGCGACCAACGTTGCGGCGGCCTCTGCAGTCCGTCTGTCTTTTTATTATATTTTTTGTCCTGCTGAGTGTAGAGTTTGTAGTGATTTTTAATTGTTTTTAACTGTGTATGTGGGGGGGGCGGGGAAACGTTTAAATCTCTTCCCTGTACGGGGGACCCGACCTTTTCCCTGTCGGGTCTCCGTTGTCGTTGGGGACTAGCACCGTGGAGCGGCCTCCAACCGGAACGACCTGTGGGCTCCAGTCGCGGAGCTTGCGGACTCACCACCGTGGGGCTGGCCGGCTTCGGAGCGGGAGGAGCTGTGGTGGCGCGCGGCTGCGGCCCGACTCCAGAGCTTCGGAGGCTCCAGCCGCCGGCCCGGTGGACGGTGACATCGGGAGCTCGCGGGTCCCTGGTGGGAGACCGCTTTTCAGAGCTCCCGCAACGGCAACTTCTCCCGCCCGAATTGCGGGGTTGAAAATGACCCGGAGCGGGGCCTTACATCGCCCGGCGCGGCTTTAACAGCCGCGGGACTTGTCATCACCCGCCGGGGGCTTTGACATCGGGAGAAGAATGGAGAGCAGGGGAGAGACAAGACTTTGCCTTCCATCACAGTGAGGAGGAGATTCACTGTGATGGATGTTTGTGTGAATTGTGTTGGTTGTGTGTCTTGGTTCTTTTCTTGTTGTATGACTGCAGAAACCAAATTTCGTTTGAACTTCATTTGAGGTTCAAATGACAATAAACGGTATTGTATTGTATTGTATTTTATTGTAAAAGTCCTACCTTTCCCACGAAGTCGGACAGGTTGAAGATGGCCATGATGAGGATAGGCAGCCACTCTCCGAGAGTGCAGTTGCGGATTTCGGATTCCAGGCCCGGAAACAGACAGAGGGTGATGAAGTACGTCAGAGTAATGGACAACATGTAGGGCCAGATAACGCCAGCCACCATGTACCGGTGTAGAATGATGTCTGCGAAAAAACAGAGGGCCTGTCATACAAATGCTGCCACAACCAGAAACCATTTCAATGCTGGAGATACTAGATTTAGCTCAGAGATACAGCGCAGAGACAGGCCCTTCGGTCCACCGATGTCCGTGCCGACCCGCGATCAGCCCGCTCACAAGCTCTATCCCACTCACACTACGGACAGTTTACAATCTTTTTCCGAAGCCAATTCACCTACAAACCTGCACGTCTTAGGAGTGTGGGAGGAAACCGGAGCACCCGGGGAACACCCAAGTGGGTTATGGGGGGGAACGTACAAACCTCGTACAGACAGCACCCGTAGTCAGGATCGAACCCGAGTCTCTGGCGCTGTGAGGCAGCAACTCTACCGCTGCCACCATTTTAATTATGCATGTGCCATTGAAGAACAGATATGGAACCAAAGTATAACTCCATTGTTATCTGATTTCAACTAACATTAATTCATTTAGAAATGGTTAGTTGGCTGCTTTTTGAACATTACTTGGTCTTAAACTGCAATGTCCATTCATTTCCAATTGAGCTACCATGTACACACATTGGTAGAAGCCTTCAGGCTTTAGAATTTAGGCTTTAGAGATACAGTGCGGGAACAGGCCCTTCAGCCCATCGAGTCCGGGCCGTACACTAACGCTATCCTACACACTAGGGACAATTTACAATTTTACCGAAGCCACTTAACTGTATGTTAACCCATGTTATCCCACTTACTCACCCATCCCCCACACACGAGGGACAGTTTACAGAGGGCCAATTAACCTACACACCTGTGTGTCCTTGGGGATGCGAGAGGAAACCGGAGCACCCGGAGAAAACCCACGTGGTCACATGGCGATTAATGATCAGGGTAGACTCGCTGGGCCGAAGGGCCTCTCTCCACGCTGTATCTCTAAAACGAAACTAAACTAGACAGAATGTGTAGGAAGGAACTGCAAATGCTGGTTTAATCCAAAGATAGACACAAAACGCTGGAGTAACTCAGCGGGTCGGGCAGCATCTCTGGAGAAATGGAATAGGTGACGTTTCGGGTCGAGGCCCTTCTTCAGGCTGGGAGTCAGGGCAAAGGGAAACGTGAGATATAGACGGTGATCAAGATCAAGATCAAGATCAAGATTTCCTTTATTGTCATTCAGAGCTTTCGGTCTGAACGAAATTGTGTTGCCTGCAGTCATACACAGAACCAATAATAACAAAACATACAATAAACACAAATTAAACATCCACCACAGTGAGTTCACCAGGCACACCCTCACTGTGATGGAGGCAAAGTCCCAGTCTCCGTCTCTTCCCTCCTTGTTCTCCCTCTGCGCTGAGGCGATCGATCCAGGCCGAAGATGCAGCCCTCCAGTCCAGCGGACCTCCGTGGTGATGTCGCCGCCGCCGAAAGCCGGAACGCCGTCTCTGCTCCGAGACGGCCCGCCACAGCATCAGCCCCGGGTCCCGCAGTCCCCGCTCCGGGCCCCGCAGTCCCTGCAGTCTCCGCTCCGGGCCGCCGCCCCAGCTCCGGGCCCCGGAGTCTCCGCTCCGGACCCCGCCGCATCAGCTCCAGGCCGCCGCCAAAAGCCAGAACGCCGCACCAGCAAGTCGGGCCACCGCTGCTTCAGCCCCGAAGACGGCCAGCCTCCTGTTGGTAAGTCCTGGCTGGCTCTGCCTCCGTAGCCTCGGGGTCGGTCGCAGGTTGGAGGCCGCCAGCCCCGCCATTAGGCCTCAGCGCAGACGGAGGCAGGGAAGGGGGATACGACACGAAAAAGTCGCATTCCCCCGAAGGAAGAGACAGAGTGTTTCACCCCCCCTAACACAACCCAACAAACTAAAACTTAACCAAAACAAGACAAAAAAACCAGCAGAAAAAAGTAAAAACAGACGGACTGCAGGCGAGCCGCAGCTGTTAACAGCCCCCCACTTCCGGATGTAGAGAGAGAAGAATAAAAGATGTGCAAAAAAGTAATGGTGATAAAGGAAAGAGGCCATTGTTAGCTGTGAGCTAGGTGAAAACAGGTTACAGACAATGAGACTCAACAAGACGACTTTGAGACTAGTGCAACAACTTGGGTGGGGGAGGAGCACAGAAAGAGGGGGTGAAGCTTTTAAACCCTTAAAGACCCTGTCTCACGGTGCGAGTCCACCCACGAGTGATCCCCAGTGGAAGAAAAATCAAACTCGTGGCTGTCTACGAGATTCCAAGTTTATGTTCACGAGTTTAAACCAGTTCCCACGTGTATGTCTAAGTCTGCCGTTTACTTCTCATTTCTGCGATGTACCAAGTTCCTCTCCCGAGTTACTCTTGAGCCAACAACGGCTACCGACGTGTGGAAAAATCATCACATGGATAAAAATGATGCCATGCAGTTGTTTTTACTATAAAAAGCCTCCCATGTTCATGGACAGATCTGCCCCGATGATGAGCTTCTCTGTGTCTCTTATGTAGCTAGCTGCATGCTTCTCTTGTCATGTCATTAACTGCTGTGTGTTTGCAAACAAAAAAAACAGGTTTAACTTTTTTATCAAATCGTTGCCTATCATTGCTACAATGCAATAAATGGCATTTAAAGTACTTGGCTGTCAAAAAAAGCGCAAAACGTAAAGGTGTTTAAGAAACGGACTGCAGGGAGAACTTCAAAGCTTTTGTAAATCGATTAAATTTAGGTAGAAGTTGAACTCAAGATTTAAATCCCCTGAAAGTTAGGTTTCTTAACACAGGATAGATGTTCTGCCAGAACGGAGTTGTTGAATAAAATCGTCTCCCGTTTTCCTCCATTTCATGCATGACCTCGGCTTGCCAGCTTTATTTCACACTCCGTGATCTGTGTAATGTATATAAGTGTCAAATAATAAACTGACCAAGAAGGTCCAGTGTTCTCCCCTGTTAGTTTAGTTTAGAGATACAGAGCCGAAACAGGCCCTTCGGCCCAGCGATCCCCGCACACTAACACCATCCTACACCCACTATGGACATTTTTACATTCACCAAGCCAATTAACCTACAAACCTGAGGTACACAAAAATGCTGGAGAAACTCAGCGGGTGCAGCAGCATCTATGGAGCGAAGGAAATAGGCAACGTTTTGGGCCGAAACCCTTCTTCAGATCACATCCTTACCCCACCTCTCTAACTGCCCTATCTCTGTGATCCCCCCCTGCCCTCCAACTCTATGACCACATCCTTACCCACACCTCTCTAACCTACAAACCTGTACGTCTTTGGAGTGTGGGGGGGGAATCTCGGAGAAAACCCACGCAGGTCACGGGGAGAACTTACAAACACAGTACAGACAGCACCGGTAGTCAGGATCGAACCCGGGTCTCCTACGCTGCATTCACTGTCGGGCAGCTGCACCACCGTGAATGAAGGCCTGTTTTATGTATCAAATAGAGGAGCAAGAGGGTGATCAAGGTGGAGAAAGTGTAGAGACCAATGCCCAGGTAGTCCAACCCGCAGGAGTGCAGGTCCACCATGACGATGCTGTGGCCGCGATGGGCTTTGGGGGAGGTACAGGTGACATCGGTGACCAGGCGAGGGATGTAGACCGTGCTCTGATTGATCCACCACACGAACCAGAGAAAGTGGTTGCCGCTTATCCGCAGCTCCCGAAGGTGTTTGATGGCACTGTCCGGGAAACTGGAGGCCTGGATGGTCTTCAGGTTGTTGTAGCTGAGATCCAGGTACTGCAGGGAGGTCACGTCCCGCAGGAAGTCCTTGGTCAGCTTGGAGATCTGGTTGCGGGTGAGGTTGAAGACGCAGGGTCTGGGTGCAGTTGGACAGCATGCGAGGCACCGTGGTCAACAGGTTGCTACCGAGGTCCAGCAGCTCCAACCAGCCTAGCAGGTAAAGCCTGCC
>CM075981.1:77708309-77758309 GCA_038087875.1 Malacoraja senta | reverse complement strand
GAAACATGTTTGATTTTTCCAAGAGTTAACAAGTGTCACGGGTACCTGCGGTTAGCGCCAAGAGTCTCTAAGTTGCGTCCACGAGTTCCGACGTTCCCGTTACGTTAATCGTACGTGATTACCACGAGTTAAATTTGTTTTAAGCTCGGGGTACCTCGTGGGTCAGCTCGCACCGTGAGACAGGGGTTTTACTGCTGAGCCAGCAGATTTATTACAGTAGACGAGGAACTGCATGGTAACATGACCTTAAATGGATGTCTAATGGGCCTGTCCCACTTAGGCAACTCTATATGTAACTGCCAGGGACTAATTTTAGTGGAATTCACCTACGACAGCTGGCGACAACCTACGACACCTGGCGGCAACCTACGACACCTGGCGACAACCTACGACACCTGGCGACAACCTACGGACACCTGGCGACAACCTACGACAGCCTACGCACAGCAGAAATTGTCGCCACTGTCGGCCGAAGATTTGGGGCGTAAGTGGGACAGGCCCGTAAAGCAAAAGAAAATCAATTTAAATATAAAATGGACAGTGTTGAGGGAGGAAATGTGAATGACGTGGGTAAGTGTGAGAAGATGGCTGCACGAACGGCAAGAGGGAGATACAGTGATGTGTCTTCAACAAGGGTTAAAATGCAAAACCATCACGTTATTGTAAGCGTGAACAGGATGTGAAGGAAGAACAGAAACCTCGTCAGGTTAACATGGTGTCAAAGCCAAGGATGAACAAGAGTCGCAAATGTTTTATGGAATGGTCGTGCCGCATGGGCAGTGACTTGAATTCACATTGGTAGAAGGCAACATATATAAGTTCATAGGTGATAGGAGCAGAATTAGGCCATTCGGCCCATCGTCTGCTCCGCCATTCAATCAAGGCAGATCTATCTCTCCCTTCCTAACCCCAATCTCTTGCCTTCTCCTCGTAACCCCTGGCACCCGTACTAATGCCAGTCCAAGCTGCGGGTGACCACAACACCCGTTGCCGGTGTCACCTCCATCCCTGGTTCGCCCCCCCCCCCCCCGAACCGATGGATAGACAGGCCGGCACGGTGGGGCAGCGGTAGAGTGGCTGCCTCACAGCGCACAGAGACACAGGTTCGATCCTGACTACGGGTGCTGCCTGTACGGAGTGTGTACGTTCTCCCCCGGGACCTGCGTGGGGTTTTCTCGGGTTCTTCGGTCTGCTCCCACACTCCAAAAGACGTACAGGTTTGTTGCTTAATTAGCTGGGTATAAAAAGTGAAATGATCCGTGGTGCGTTAATGTGCTGGGGATCGCTGGTCGGCGCAGACCCGGTGGGCCGAAGGGCCTGTTTCCGCGTATGTATCTCTAAACTAAAACGAGACAGATTGGAAGTCTCCGCCGGTTGACGATGAAGGGGAAGTGCTCTTTAAGTAAGTGAGACGATGGGCAGGTGGGAAGACTCTCCGCTGGAATGGGGGTAGGTATCCCCTAGATGAAAAGATGGGAAGACCCTTTGGATTAACATGGTGGGTGGTCCATGGATTGACCACTGGGACGTCTCCCTCAACTGACCACTCTGAATTAACAAGGGCGTCTCTCAGGTCTGCCCAAACCCTGTGGGGCATGTTGGTCAGTGTGGGGAAGTTGGGCTGAAGGGGCCTGTTTCACACTGTATGACTCGATGACCCTTGTGGTGCGATATCCTGGGAAACTGTCGGAGTCACTGTTATTTATGGTCAAAATAAATGATTTGGACTCAAATGCAGCGTAACCTCATAAAAATGAAAGTCAATATTCTCGTGGAGGGGAGAGCTGGACTGATCTGGCACTTAAGGGATTACATAGAAGCTGAAAAACTGGCGGAATTAAGGAGGATCAATTGCATTGTAAATCACATCTGACATATACTGGCCCATAATGGAATGACGCGTTGCAGGTTTAAAGTCCCTCCACCCCTCCACCCCTCTCCTATCGTTTTTGATGTTGGGGATTTTAAAGACAAAACTTCCTCTTGGCAACTGAAACATCTTTGCTTCAAGTGTACAGGCAACAAGTCCCAAACTGTGACACTGATCTTAGCTTCTTTTAGGTGGACAAAAATGCTGGAGAAAACTCAGCGGGTGAGGCAGCGTCTATGGAGCGAAGGAATAGGCGACGTTTCGGGTCGAGACCCTTCTTCAGACTGATGTTGGGGAGGAGAGGGGGGGGGCGGGAAAAAGAAAGGAAGAGGCGGAGACAGTGGGCTGTGGGAGAGCTGGGGAGGGGAGGGGAAGGAGGGAGAAAGCAGGGACTACCTGAAATTGGGGAAGTCAATGATCATACCGCTAGGGTGTAAACTACCCAAGCGAAATATGCAGTGCGGCTCCTCCAATTTGCGATGGGACTCAACTCACTCTGGCCATGGAGGAGGCCCAGGACAGACAGGTCGGATTCGGAATGGGAAGGGGAGTTGAAGTGCTGAGCCACCGGGAGATCAGGTTGGTTATTGCGAACTTGGCTTCTTTTAGTATCACACTGGTCAACCTGAGGAGCACCTTCAGCAACAGACTGGTTCCACCAAGATGCAGCACAGAACGCCACAGGAGATCCTTCTTCCCTGTGGCCATCAAACTGTACAACTCCTCCCCCTTCTGTCGTGGGATAGTCTGAATCCCCTTCCCCCACCCCCCCCACCCTCCTTCCCCCCAACCCCCAATCTTTGCACATCCCCGAATCCTGAACTTTCCACTCGTCACTTTAATTTCATGTTTCAGGTATCCTGTTGAGTCAAGAGTATTTTATTGTCATATGTCCCAGATAGAACAATGAAATTGTTATTTGCTGCAGCGCAACAGAATATGGAAACATGATAAATAATATGATAAACGAGAGAGAAAGGAAAAAAAAGGGAAAAAAATAAAAGTTGTCACAGAGGGTAGTTGAGGCCAGTTCATTGGCTATATTTAAGAGGGAGTTAGATGAGGCCCTTGTGGCTAAAGGGATCAGGGGGTATGGAGAGAAGGCAGGTACGGGATACTGAGTTGGATGATCAGCCATGATCATATTGAATGGCGGTGCAGGCTCGAAGGGCCGAATGGCCTACTCCTGCACCTATTTTCTATGTTTCTATGTACGACTGTTGGCCGATCAATTTCCCTCCTGGGATAGACAATAGACAATAGGTGCAGGAGTAGGCCATTTGGCCCATCGAGCCAGCACCACCAAATCTATACTATCCTATCCTATCCTGTCAGGAGGTCAAGGAGAAATCTTTCTCTGGGACCATTATGGGGGACCCCTACCACCCCAGCAACGGACTGTTCCAGCTGCTACGGTCAAGCAAACGCCTCCGCTGCCACGCTGTGAAAACAGAGAGGCTGAGACGGAGTTTCCTTCCCACAGGCCATCAGGACTGTAAACTCTAATCTCACCAGGGACTCATTTACTGTTGTGTTGTGTCTTTTTAAAAATCGTCGTTTTTTTCCCTAACATGTAAATATGGTTCTGTTCTGTAGTTTTTGCACAATCCGCAGGCGTTGCCACTTTTTCATTTCACAGCACATCTTGTATGTGTACGTGGCAGATAAAGCTGACTTGACTTGAAACATTGACACCGAATTTTACAAGAGAATGAGCTAAATGGCCTTTCTCCGCCTTCCGTCACAGTATATTTGCCAGAGGCTGGAGGCCAAATTGTTCTCCTTCCAAGATACACACAGAGGTATGAGATTAATGTACAGTAATTAAACGTCGCCGTGCAGCATTCCGTCAACCCTGACCCAGATTAACAGGCTTCAGATACACAGAAGATACGGATACAGCGCGGAAGCAGGCCCCTTTGGTCCACCGAGTCCTCCCCGACTAACAACCACTAGTTCCGTCCCGCGCACACTAGGGACAATTTACAGAAGACATTTAATCTACAAACCTGCACGTCTTTGGAGTGTGGGAGGAAACCGGAGCACCCGGAGGAAACCCACGTGGTCACGGGAGGACGTGCAAACTCCATAAAGACAGCGCCCGAGGTCAGGATCGAACCCGTGTCTCTGGCTCTGTGAGGCAGCAGCCCTACTGAATGCTCCACCGTGCTGCTGCCAGGTCTTGGGCAAGAAGTGCTCTCCCACTCAGCCCATTGTCTACTCTGCCATTCAACCATGTCTGATCTATCTCTCCCTCTCAACCACATTCTCCTGCCTTCCTCGCATAACCCCCCGACACCCCTACTAGTCAAGAATCCGTCAATCTCCGCCTTAAAAATATCCGCTGACTTGGCAATGAGTTCCACACATTCACCACCCCTCTGACTGAAGAAATTCCTCCTCATCTCCTCCCATCTCATTCATCCTTCTTTGTAGGGACGTGTACTGTATTATTTCATGTGTAGGAAGGAACTGCAGATGCTGGTTTACTCCGAAGATTGACACAAAATGCTGGAGTAACTCAGCGGACAGGCAGCATCTCTTGAGAGAAGGAATGGGTGACGTTTCTGGGTCGAGACCCTTCCGCAGACTTCTTCAGCGTTCTGTCCTCTGTATAATTTCACGTTCCTCTTGGTCTGGTACATTTAATAGGGTCCACGACTTTCACCGAATTGCACCAATGAAGTCAAAATAACGCTTGTCACTTTAATCGTTCATCACTCACCCAGTGCAAGGACATGTGTTGATCCTTGTAGGTGACTTACAATACCGCAATGTTCATTTATTTAATAGTTGCTGCTGTTCCATTTATCAAACTACTAGCGTGAACTTCTGCAAACAGGCAGTAAATCTGAATTCCCATCGCACTTTATCATTTATGAACTGCTTGAAAGCTGCTGCCCTGGAGAAGTCGGGTGGCAAAACCGGGCGAAATAGCTATTTTTTCAGCAAATTTGGTCTTTATTAAAGCATAATTTCCACCACTTTGGATTAGGCCTATTTAGCGAATAACTTGTAAAGTTCCTTAAATGGTTGTTAAATTTGGATCTGGTCCTCGCTAATCTAAAGATGCGCTCGATGAAATGATGGCCTCAACAGCAATTGGAGAATGGAGATTTATTTTAGACTTTAAACTTTAGACTTTAGAGATTTTATAGTTTAGTTTAGAGAATCCAGCGAGGAAACAGGCCCTTTCAGCCCTCCGGGTCCGCGCCGACCAGCGATCCCCAGCACATCAACACTATCCTATACCCACTAGGGACAATCGTTTTACATCTACCAAGCCAATTAACCTACAAACCTGTAAGGCTTTGGAGTGTGGGAGGAAAACGAAGATCTCGGGAGAAAACCCCACGCAGGTCACGGGGAAAACGTACAAAACTCCGTACAGACGGCACCCGTGGGCGGGATCGAACCCGGGTCTCTGGCGCTGCATTCGCTGGAAGGCAGCAACTCGACCACTGCGCAGCCGTGCCGCCGATACAGGCGTAAAAACAGGCCCATCGGCCCACTGAGTCCGCGTCGACCAGCGATCACCCCGTACACGAGTTCTATCCTACACGCTACGGACAATTCTACGAAGCCAATTTAACCTACAAGCCCTGTACGTCCTTGGAGTTGTGGAGGAAACCGGAGCACCCGGAGAAAACCCACGCGGTTCACAGGAGAACATGCAAACTCCGTACAGACAGCACCCGCAGCCGGGAATCGTAACCCCGGGTTTCTGGCGCAGTGAGGCAGCAACTTCTACCGCCGCGCCACCATGCGGCCGAACTTTAATAACATTAAGGTTCAAGGGCAGGAAGGATTTAGAGGGATACTAGACCAAGTGCAGACCCGTTGGGTCTGGTCCCCGAAAGTGCTTGACACCCTGGGGTGTTGTTCCCGAACGTGCTTCAGACCCCGGGGTGAAAATCTGCTGAAAAAAAGATGGCGTCGTTTTCGGAAAAAATCGGAGAAAATCGGCGAAAAAAATATGGCGTCGTTTTCGGAGAAAATCGGAGAAAATCACATGGGGGTGGGGGGGGGGATGGATTTTATTTAAAAAACGTGTACATAAACAGGACGGAATTTAATCAGGAGTGGCTATTCGTAAAGATAAATGTCATCTCTTTGGAAATGGTAAAAAATATGGGCCTTTCCGCGCGCTGTGTGGGCCAGGGGCGGTATCAAAGGCGGCCTACAGACGTACAGACGTACAGACGTACAGACGTACAGACGTACAGACGTACAGACGTACAGACGTACAGACGGACGACAGCCAGAGAGTTTTAAAAGTATATAGAAAATAGAAAGATAGATAGAAGATAGATATAGATAGATAGATAGATGGACAAACGCGGGCAGGCAGGACCAATGTAGGTGGGGCATCTTGGTTGGCGTGGGCAAGTTGGGATGAAGAGCCTGCTTCTGCGCTGTATGTACAGAACATCCAAGTGAAGTTGCGCAAAGATCAGGACCGTGACCCACTGCTGTTCACAATTTTTTGTTGTTGAATTTTGGGGATCGGAAACGCATTTTGTATACGGTGGTGGTGGGAGCGTGGGGGCGATGACAGTGAGCAAGAATATAATCTTGGGAAATGAATTTCAACAAGAGAGCTTTGGGATATCACATTTTAGGGAGAAGAATAAGGTCAGTGTGAACTTGGAAAATAAATGGGTTAGAGGAGCAAAGGGATTTGACGGCACGAATACACAAATAACCACAACTAAATAGCAGCACTAAAAGGCCATTTACAAAAAAGGCCAAGCAAACACAAGGATATCAGGTACACAAAAACGCAGGAGAAACTCAGCGGGTGCAGCAGCATCTATGGAGCGAAGGAAATAGGCAACGTTTCGGGCCGAAACCCTTGAAGGAAATAGGCAACGTTTCGGGCCAAAACCCTTCAGCGGGTGCAGCAGCATCTATGGAGCGAAGGAAATAGGCAACGTTTCGGGCCGAAACCCTTGAAGGGTTTCGGCCCGAAACGTTGCCTATTTCCTTCAGGGTTTCGGGCCGAAACGTTGCCTATTTCCTTCGCTCCATAGATGCTGCTGCACCCGCTGAGTTTCTCCAGCATTTTTGTGTACCTGGGATTTTCCAGCATCTGCAGTTCCTTCTTAAACACAAGGATATCATTGTTGTGAAATCGAAAAATGAACACACTTGACCTTGGTGAGGCCACATTTGCAGAATTGTCTGGTTTATGTTTAGTTTCGAGATACAGCAGGTAAACAGGCCCTTCGGTCCACCAAGTCCGTGCCGACCAGCGCTCCCCGCGCAATTACACTACCCTACACACACACTAGGGACAATGTACTTTATACCAAGCCAATTAACCTGCAAACTGTGAGTGACAATAAAACACTCTTGACTTGACCTAGAAACATAGAAACATAGAAACATAGAAAATAGGTGCAGGAGGAGGCCATTCGGCCCTTCGAGCCAGCACCGCCATTCATTGTGATCATGGCAGGTCGTCCCCTATCAATAACCCGTGCCTGCCTTCTCCCCATATCCCTTCACTCCACTAGCCCCTAGAGCTCTATCTAACTCTCTCTTCAATCCATCCAGTGACTTGGCCTCCACTGCCCTCTGTGGCAGGGAATTCCATAAATTCACAACTCTCTGGGACAAAAAAAATGTTCTCACCTCAGTCTTAAATGACCTCCCCTTTATTCTAAGACTGTGGCCCCTGGTTCTGGACTCGCCCCAACATTGGGAACATTTTTCCTGCATCTAGCTTGTCCAATCCTTTTATAATTTTATATGTTTCTGTAAGATCCCCCCCCCCCTCATCCTGTACGTCTTTGGAGTGTGGGAGGAAACCGGAGCGCCCGGAGAAAACCCACGCAGGTCACATACAAATTCTGTACAAACAGCACCCCTAGTCAGGATCGAAATCGGGTCTCTGGCTCCGCGAGGCAGCAACTCTACCGCTGCTCCAACATGCAGTGTTGTTCCTGGTTTAGACATTTAAACATTTGTATTTTTTTCCAACATAGAGCAGAACAGAAGATAGACACAAAGTGCTGGTGTAACTCATGGGTCACAAGTTAATACGAGATAGGAGCAGAATTAGGCCATTCGGCCCATCAAGCCTACTCCGCCATTCTATCGTGGCTGATCTATCCCCTCCCTCACAACCCCATTCTTCTGCCTTCTCTCCATAACCCCTCACACCCCAGGGGGTCAGGCAGCATCTACAGAGAAAAAGGGATGGGTGACGTTTCGGGTCAGGACTCTTCTTCAGACTTTGAGGTACTCCAGCACTTTGTGCCTTTTGTTTCGGCAAAGCAGCATCTGCATTTCCGTGAGTCTCCAATGATTGGACTGATGCAGGCTGCACAAGATGGGAGGGCTACCTCTGAAACTCGGCCAGTTTCTCCTCAGCCTTGACCTTGGTGCATCGAACCTCATGTAGGCTGCCGTCACTGGCACCTCCCGCTCTGGCCCCTCTGACTGCGGGCTTTCCACCGTGCCGTTCTCCTGTGGGAGCAAAGGCGGGAAATGCAGCTGTCATCCGAAAGCTGAGACGATCTAATTTAGTTTTAGTCTAGTTTATTTTACAGACACAGTAACAGGCCCTTCGGCCCACCGAGTCCGCGCCGACCAGCGATGCCCGCACACTAACACTATCCTACACACACACACACACACACGAGGGACAATTTACAATTTTACCGAAGCCAATTAACCTACAAACCTGCAGGTCTTTGGCAGCGTGGAGGAAACCCAATAATCTTGGAGAAAAACAAGCGCAGGTCATGGGGAGAACCTGCAAACTCCGTACAGGCAGCACCCGTAGTCAGGATCGAACCCGGATCCCTGGAGCTGTAAGGCAGCAACTCTACCGTTGTGCCACCGCGCCCTCCCTTTTGTTGTTAAGCTGGCTAATTGTAACCGGACGGAGAGACCGTGAGAAATGGCGCCAAACTTTGGTGGCAGCGGCATTATTGGCTAAATGAATTTCACTACGTAATGTTTAATTGGATATGTGACAATAAATAAATATCCAAATAACCAGGGCTGCCAAGTCTCACGTATTGAGCGTGAGAATCACGCATTTTGCCAAATTCTCACGCTCTCACGCTGACCACAAATTTCTCACGTTCTCACGTGAGCAATTCTGTGATCAACAAAAATGTCAAAACTCATATCAACTGCATGGGCCGCGGGTGTTGGAGAGCCGGGGCTGAGGGAGAGCCGGGGCTGAGTGAGGGATGGAAGCAGAAGCAGCGGCGGGGACAGATGCGGACGGGGAGCCAGGGCTGGCGAGTGTTTGCCGGGCTGGCGAGTGTTTGCCGGGCTGGCGAGTGTTTGCCGGGCTGGCGAGTGTTGGCCGGGCTGGCGAGTCGCTCGCTGCAGCTCCGGCCACGGAGCAGCCTCAGTGCAAGAGTCGGGATGGAAGATTGCAACCTTCACGTGGTCCGCCCTGTTTCGACTAATGCAATCAACTCGACGTGCTCAAACGGAAGATCAAATAGAACAAGTTGTCCAACAACTTTAGGCTGTGCACGCCACACGAAAGAAGAAGAAGAAGAACTGCAAGAGTCCCGGGCCGTCGGAGGCGTCGGAAGCGTTGCGCCGCTGCCGTGAGAGTCTCTGTGCCGAATACGCCCAGGTGACCAGCATGGACCAGGCTGTGGCTCGGTGCATCCTGGAGGACAACCAGTGGCTGCTGGACGTAAGTACCAAGCACTGGGTAGAAACGGTGGAAGATAGTGGATTTCAAATGGGGGTGGTTGGAGAAAGCATCCTGCTTGCCTGCTAGATTTTCACTTACTGTAACTGCAGGAAAAATGTTCCCGATGTTGGGGGAGTTGAGAACCAGGGGTCACAGTTTAAGAATAAAGGGGGGGGGCAGTTTGGACTGAGATGAGGACAAACATTCTTCACCCAGTGAGTTGTGAATCTGTGGAATTCCCTGCCACAGAAGGCAGTGGAGGCCAATTCACTGGATGTTTTCAAGAGAGAGTTACATTTAGCTCTTGGGGCTGGCGAAATCAAGGGATGTGGGGAAAAAACAGGAAAGAGGTACTGATTTTAGATGAACGGCCATGATCATATTGAATGGCAGTGCTGGCTCGAAGGGCCGAATGGCCTATTCCTGCACCTGTTTTCTTTGCTTGAGTATATGGCAATAAAACTCGACCACTTGATGTTGAAGCATTCATACATGGTGGAGGTATAATATAGTCATAGAGTGATACAGTGTGAAAACAGGCCCTTCAGCCCAACTTGCCCACACCCGCCAACATGTCCCAGCTACACCACCTGCTTTTGGTCCATATCCCTCCAAACCTGGCCTATTCATGCATCAGTCTAACTGTTTTTTAAATGTTGGGATAGTCCCTGTCTCAACTACCTCCTCTGGCAGCTTGTTCCATACACCCGCCACCCTTTGTGTGGAAAAAGTTACCCCTTAAAAAGTTACCTCTCAAAAATACTTCAAACAAAGAACATTGAAATCATACTTTCTACAATACACTAAAACATGATTTTAATACATCAAATTTCAAAAAGTCCCTAACGTGGGAGGTGGGGCCACCCCCCTCCCCCCCTCCCACACCCTCCCCCCACTCGGATGCTCCACTCCCTCGCCGGGTACCCCCAAGGCCAGTGATCAGTGATCGCTCAGCCCCCCCACTTTAAAAAACGCTCCTGGTTCAGACGGAGAGCACTGCCAGATGTGAGCGGGGAACTGAGGCCAGTTGTCCGTGATGTCTGGATCCCAATGCTCAGCGCTTCATGTTTCGGAGTTGGCTAATGTTATTGGTTTGTAATTAGCCTGTTTTGTAATTAGTTGACAAAACCTTAATTTATTAATTTGGAATAAATCCAGGGGGATGGGATAAGTGTAATATTAAAATGACATGCAAGGTGTCAGGCTGTCTGTCACAACATACAGCCCCAGTTAACCCATTATTTCCTTCAGTTAAATATTGGGAAGGTAGCACTGTTGTCATTTGCCACTCAACTATTATGTTTGTTTACCTCACTGACTATTGCTAGATGGGAGAGGGGAGAAGAGGGTGTGGCCGGGTTGCGACTGGTCCTTGATTATGCTGCCGGCCTTGCCGAGGTAGAGTGAGGTGTAAATCAGGTGTCAATTATCTTTTCTATGACAAAAAAAAAAAGAAAACCCCAGTGAAACTGCGACCCAATCTCGGAAGCCATCCACCGTTTGTAGGGTACACTGTGAGAAACAGTGTACCCTACACTGTTTCCTGACTGCCTGGGATGTCAGGACTTTCATATGAAGAAAGACTGGATAGACTTGGCTTATACTCGCTGGAATTTAGGAGATTGAGAGGGGATCTTATAGAAACGTACAAAATTCTTATGGGGTTGGACAGGCTAGATGCAGGAAGATTGTTCCCGATGTTGGGGAAGTCCAGGACAAGGGGGTCACAGCTTAAGGATAAGGGGGAAATCCTTTAAGACCGAGATGAGGAAAAACGTTTTCACACAGAGAGTGGTGAATCTCTGGAACTCTCTGCCACAGAGGGTAGTTGAGGCCAGTTCATTGGCTATATTTAAGAGGGAGTTAGATGTGGCCCTTGTGGCTAAAGGGATCAGGGGGTATGGAGAGAAGGCAGGTACGGGATACTGAGTTGGATGATCAGCCATGATCATATTGAATGGCGGTGCAGGCTCGAAGGGCTGAATGGCCTCTACTCCTGCACCTATTGTCTATGTATCTATGTATGTAAACCCCGTCTACCATTCAGTGTCTCTCCTGCAAGCTGAAGTAAAAACTTACAAATCTTACTTCCTCTGTATTGACATTATGATGAACCCGGTAACCGTGGCCCTGCTCCGCGTGACCTTTGACTTTTAGCCGCTCGTGACCCCTGCCGCTGTGGGCGGTGTAGTATCGCACAAACTTGCTCCTTTTGACCAGCATGTGCAAGATGAAGCACATCATCTCCATGGCGATTGAAATGAAGAAGAAGATGATGGTGTTCTTCCTTTCGTCCGGAAGCAGGAGTTTGGTGAAAATTCTGCTGAGGGAAATGATGACCCCGGCCGTGCCTGCGATGGAACGAGACATCAGTCACAAAAAAACACCTCACCGGCACAAAAAAAACACCAAATGGAATTTTTAACCTGTTCCCCTGACCCATGCAATGGCTTCGTTTAGTTTAGTTTAGTTTAGTTTTAGACTTTGCCTTCCATCACAGTGAGGAGGAGATTCACTGTGATGGATGTTCTTCTGTAAATTGAATTGTTTGTGTGTCGTGTTGGAATTGTCTTGTTTGTGTGGCTGTGGAAACGGAGTTTCGTTTGAGCCTCTTTGAGGTTCAAATGACAAGTAATAAAATCTGTTTAAAAAGTCTAAAATCTAAGTTTGGTTTAGAGATTCAGCGTGGAACCAGGCCCCTTCGGCCCACCGAGTCCGCACCGACCAGCAATCCCCACACCCTACACGCACTGGGAACAATTCACAATTCTTACCAAAGCCAATTAACCTACAAACCTGTACGTCTTCGGGGTGTGGGGAGGGAATATCCCCGGAGTACCCGGAGAAAACCTACGCGGGTCACGGGGAGAACGTACCAAACTCCACGCGGGTAGCACCCGTAGTCAGGATCGAACCCAGGTCTCTGGCGCTGCCAGGCAACGACTCTACCGCTGCGCCGCGTTGCCGCCCCCAGAACTGCCCTCGCCTTTTCCACACAGTCATTGAACGTAGAACGGTGCCGAACAGGGACAGGCCCTTCGGCCCACAATGCTTGTGCTGATCGTGATGCCAAGTTAAACTGATCTCACTTGTCTGTCCACGATCCGGATCCCTCCATACCCTGCACTTCCCTGTGTCTATCTAAAAGCCTCTTAAACGCTCACTATCACATCCGCCTCCACCGCCACCCCTGGCAGCGTTTTCCAGTCCGCCACCACCCTCTGTGTGAAAGACCTGCCCCGCACATCTCCATTAAACGTTCCACGTTGAAACATATAAGATTGTTAAGGGCTGGGACACGCTAGAGGCAGGAAACGTGTTCCCGATGTTGGGTTCAGTCCAGAACCAGGGGCCACAGTTTAAGAATAAGGAGTAAGCCATTTAGAACGGAGACGAGCAAACACTTTTTCTCACAGAGAGTGGTGAGTCTGTGGAATTCTCTGCCTCAGAGGGAGGTGGAGGCAGGTTCTCTGGATGCTTTCAAGAGAGAGCTAGATGGGGCTCTTAAAGATAGCGGAGTCAGGGGATATGGGGAGAAGGCAGGAACGGGGTTCTGATTGGGGATGATCAGCCATGATCACATTGAATGGCGGTGCTGGCTCGAAGGGCCAAATGGCCTACTCCTGCACCTATTGTCTATTGTCTATTGTCTATTGTCACCTTTCACCTTATAGCTACGCCCTCTAGTGTCGGACATTTCCATCCCGGGACAAAGGTTTCAAGGGATAATCCAGAAAGGCTCTGGAACCAATGGTGCTGGAAAATTGGTGGTGGACCTGTTTGAGTTATACATGATTGGAAGCCACTGTGGGTGAGGATGTTGATAGGCTCTCGGGAAACCTTAGCTGGAAACCCACACACACAGCACAAACCAACCTCCACATCTCAAGGTAGACAAAAATGCTGGAGAAACTCAGCAGGTGAGGCAGCATCTATGGAGCGAAGGAATAGGCGACGTTTCTGGTCGAGACCCTTGAGTTTCTCCAACTTTTTTTTGTCTACCTTCGATTTTTCCAGCATCTGCAGAGAGTGGTGAGTCTGTGGAATTCTCTGCCTCAGAGGGCGGTGGAGGCAGGTTCTCTGGATGCTTTCAAGAGAGAGCTAGATAGGGCTCTTAAAGATAGTGGAGTCATGGGGATATGGGGAGAAGGCAGGAATGGGTACTGATTGGGGATGATCAGCCATGATCACATTGAATGGCGGTGCTGGCTCGAAGGGGCGAATGGCCTACTCCTGCACCTATCGTTTGTTATCTATTGTCTATTGTCTATTGCAGTTCTTTCTTAAACACTCCACATCTCAATACTCTTATTGAGGCCCGTTTATGGGCCGATTTACAATAAATAGGTCAAGTGTCACCAACCCTCTGGTGCAGCCGTGGAGAGAATTCATGAACTGGGGAGTAAATGCACTGGACGCAGCAACATGGAGCAAAATCAAAAGTATATGAAAGGTCCTTTCATTTTCTTTGGGCAAATCCATTTATTAGGTATCAAAGGACGGGAGACGGCGAGGGCGCGCGTTGGGTGGCTTCAGTGGGAATGGAGGCAAACAGCCAAATGAAGATACCCCCAGGCAATCATCTGACCAGTTGTCCAAGAAGGAACTGCAGATGCTGGGGAATCGAAGGTAGACGAAATTGCTGGAGAAGCTCAGCGGGTGCGGCAGCATCTATGGAGCGAAGGAAATAGACAACGTTGCCTATTTCCTTCAGGGTTTCGGCCCGAAACGTTGCCTATTTCCTTCAGGGTTTCGGCCCGAAACGTTGCCTATTTCCTTCGAGCCGAAACGTATCGGGCCGAAACCCTGAAGGAAATAGGCAACGTTTCGGGCCGAAACCCTTCAAGGGTTTCGGGCCGAAACGTTGCCTATTTCCTTCGCTCCATAGACGCTGCCGCACCCGCTGAGCTTCTCCAGCAATTTTGTCCACCTTTTAATCATCTGACCAGCATCAGCGACCGTAACAAATGACGACCAAGCCTTATTAATTCTGAGTGCACTTCGCAACACTATCAACCATTTTTCACCCAGAGGGTTGCGGATCTGTGGAATTCTCCGCCTCAGAAGGCAGTGGAGGCCAATTCTCTGGACGCTAGTGCTCTGCACACAGCAGCCAGCCGACGGCCGATCATCTTTTCCTTTATTTTTTACTTATTTAATTCCTATTTCTTTTGAGGTTTTTTTTTTTGGGGGGGTTAGTTCCACTCGTGACTTTAATTTCATGTTTCAGGTATTTTGTATCTTTCTGACTGTTGCCAGATCAATTCCCCTCCTGGGATAAGAAAAGTATCGTATCGTATCGTATCGAGTCATGACTCACTTTCTCCGGTCATCACCCCTTGCGTGTAACGTTTGGGCAGCATCCCTGTGTAACCATAGAAGCTCGATTGTTGCACTTCATGCAAAAGAGGAGAAACATCCAACATTAGTATCCAAACCACGCGGCTGGCTTTGCCGAGCTCCCTCGCTGGAGATCTGCTCCCACACACGGGCGCTGGGTTAGCGGCAGTTTGTGCCGACCTTTTCTAGGTGTTGCCAGGACTCGAGGGCCTGAGTTATAAGGAGAGGTTGGGCTCTTTATGAAAGGTTGTCTTATGAGGAAAGATTGGGGGCTGTCATATGAGGAAAGATTGAGGCAGTGCAGCGTAGGTTCACGAGATTGATCCCAGGGATGGCGGGACTGTCATATGAGGAAAGATTGAAAAGACTAGGCTTGTATTCGCTGGAGTTTAGAAGGATGAGGGGGATCTTATAGAAACATATAAAATTATAAAAAGACTGGACAAGCTAGATGCAGGAAAAATGTCCCCAATGTTGGGCGAGTCCAGAACCAGGGGCCACACAGTCTTAGAATAAAGGGGAGGCCATTTAAGACTGAGGTGAGAAAAAACCTTTTCACCCAGAGAGTTGTGAATTTGTGGAATTCCCTGCCACAGAGGGCAGTGGAGGCCAAGTCACTGGATGGATTTAAGAGAGAGTTAAGATAGAGCTCTAGGGGCTAGTGGAGTCAAGGGATATGGGGAGAAGGCAGGCACGGGTTATTGATAGGGGACGATCAGCCATGATCACAATGAATGGCGGTGCTGGCTTGAAGGGCCGAATGGCCTACACCTGCGCCTATTCTCTATGTTTCTATGTGTCTATGTTTACTCCTTGGAGGGCAGGAGGCTGAGGGGGGCGGTCTGCACAACATCACGAGGCGGGCAGACAGGGTGAACGCCTCAGAGTCTTTCACCCAGAGTAGAGGAATCGAGAAGCAGAGGACATGACTCTACCGCCTCGCCACTGTGCCGCCCCTGACTTAAATCACGAGTGGGATAGACAGGGTGAATGGACAGTGTGTCAGAGAGAACCGCAGATGCCGGATTAAATTGAAGGTGGACACAAAATGCTGGAGTAACTCAGCGGGTGAGGCAGCATCTCTGGAGAGAAGGAATAGGCAACGTTTCGGGTCGAGACCCCGAGATCCATTCTCTCCTGAGATGCTGCCTCACCCGCTGAGTTACTCCAGCTTTTTGCGTGATGCTGCCTCACCCGCTGAGTTACTCCAGCTTTTTGCGTCTACCTTCGGGTGAATGCACAGGATCTTTTACCCCAAGGTAGGGAAATCAAGAACCAAAGGACCTAGGTTTAAGGTGAGAGAGGGCAAGATTTTGGTGGATCCTGAGTGGCAACTATTTTCCTCATCGGGTGGTGGGTGTATGGAACGAGCTGCCAGAGGTAGCTGAGGCAGGTACTATAAGAATAAGGGGTAAGCCGTTTAGAACGGAGATGAGGAAATACTTTTTCACACAGAGAGCTGTGAGTCTGTGGAATTCTCTGCCTCAGAGGGCGGTGGAGGCGGGTTCTCTGGATACTTTCAAGAGAGAGCTAGATAGGGCTCTTAAAGATAGCGGAGTCAGGGGATATGGGGAGAAGGCAGGAACGGGGTACTGATTGGGGATGATCAGCCATGGTCACATTGAATGGCGGTGGTGGCTCGAGGGGCCGAATGGCCTACTCCTGCACCTATTGTCTATTGTAACAGGATTTAAAAGATACTTGGACGGGGACATGGCTAGGAAAGGTCTCGGGGGATTATGGACCAAACGCAGGTGAAAGGGGACTGACTTACATGGGTCAACTTTATTGGCATGGACTGGGTGGGCTGCAGAGCCTGTTTCTGCGTTCATTGACTTCATATCATATCGAATGCACCACACGTGTGACGTGTGATTCTTGCATTGTAACGCGGTTTTGTTTTTTAAAGCGCTCACATGTGCACCCGGAGAAAAAACCGTGCGGTCACAGGGAGAACGTACAAGACAGCGCCCGTGGTCGGGATCGAACCCGGGACTCTGGCGCTGTGAGGCAGCAGCTCCACCCGCTGCCCCGCCGTGCCGCGCCCACATAATCTGTTAAAAACTCCTCCGAGTGCTGCGTTTTCGCCCAGCGCCCAGACTCTCTGCAGCCTCGTTACTCTCTCTGTTCCACTGTTCTGGCTGTGAACACAGCTGCGGGTCGATATGTTGCCCAGCCATCCGATCTGCCCTTTAAAAAATATATATATATCCCCCCCCCCCAAAATCTCAATTTTCCACCACAGTGCCTCTGTAGAATAAGACGCTTCTGTGCAATATAGTTAAAGGTTTTTTTTTCAGTGTCATCTGAATCACGCAGCAGGAATGTCGTAACTCTTTGTCATAACATTGCACAGATCAAGTGATCGATGAGCACAATGCCGCCCACACAGACCAACATGACAACTCACCCCAAACTGGAGGCAAATCAATCACAAATAAAGGGAAGGGAAAAGATTAAAAATGCAGCGTAGACGTTCACCCGCTTTCAGAGTCAATCATAGTGTCATAGAGTGATACAGCGTGGAAACAGGCCCTTCAGCCCGACTTGCCCACACCGGCCAACATGTCTCATCTACACTAATCCTCCCCGCCCCGCCCATATCCCTCCAAACCTGTCCTATCCTAGTGTGTGGAATTCTCTGCCTCAGAGGGCGGTGGAGGCGGGTCCTCTGGATGCTTTCAAGCGAGAGCTAGATAGGGCTCTTAAAAATAGCGGAGTCAGGGGATATGGGGAGAAGGCAAGAACGGGGTACTGATTGGGGATGATCAGCCATGATCACATTGAATGGCGATGCTGGCTCGAAGGGCCGAATGGCCTACTCCTGCAACTATTGTCTATTGTCTATTGTCTATCCATGTACCTGTCCAACTGTTTCTTAAACGTTAGGGATAGGCCCAGCCTCAACTACCTCCTCTGGCAGCTCGTTCCATACACCCACCACCCTCTGTGTGAAAAAGTTACCCCTCAGATTCCTATTAAATCTTTTCCCCTTCACCTTGAACGTGTGTCCACTGGTCCTCGATTCACCTACTCTGGGCAAGTGACACAGTGCATCTACCCCGATCTATTCCTCTCATGATTTTATACACCTCTATATGATCACCCCTCATCCTCCTGCGCTCCAAGGAATGGAGGCCCGGCCTACTCAACCTCTCCCTATAGCTCAGACCCTCGAATCCCGGCAACACCCTGGTAATATGAATTTGAAGAAATAAGGAACTGCAGGTGTTGGTTTACCAGAAAAGACACAAAGTACTGGAGTAACAGCAGTTCAGGCAGCATCTCTGGAGAATAAGGACAGGTGACATTTCGGGCTCGGGACTCCATTTTTATGATTTGTATATTGGCGTCAAATTATTCCAAATGCAGAAACTGATTTACAAACAAAAGTGCTGAAGTAACCTAAGGGCCTGTCCCACTTGGCGATTTTTTTCGACGACTGCCGGCATCATTGACTGACGTATCAGATCACCGAAAAAATTGTGGAGTGACGCGGCGTGATGACGTATTGACGCGCGGTGTTTTGTTCAAAATCTTGTGGCGACGCTGATATGATGCCGGCAGTCGCCAAGAAAAATCGCCAAGTGGGACAGGCCCTTTAGTGAGTGAGTCAGGCTGCATCTATGGAGAACGTGGACAGGTGACGGAATCCTTAACAGCGTGGAGAAGCATCCTGACCTGAAACGTCACCTCACGACGTTCTCCAGAGACGCTGCCTGAGTTACTCCAGCACTTTGGTGTTTATTTTTAGTCCAATAATCAATCACCTGTTGGAATCCACTGTTCACTTCTGCTCGGGACCCTTCCTCAGACTGATGGTAGTCGGGGAGAGAAAGCTGGGAGATGATGGGGGGCAGAACACTGCTCGGTCAGTGATATCGGTGTGAAGAAGGGGCTCTGACCCAGAGCTTTGCTTCTCCATCCGTGCCCTCCAGAGATGCTGCCTGGCCCGCTGAGTTACTCCAGCACTTTGCCTTCTGCCATTTCAAGCATTAGTTATGGCGTTGGCCATCGGTACAGACCAGACCCACACAGCAGAAGTGGGAGAGAGTTCATAGGAGGGACAGCATTAAACACGGGCAGACCAAATGTGTGGGAAGGAACTGCAGATGCTGGTTTACACCAAAAGGTAGACACAAAGTGCTGGAGTAACTCCAGGAACCCGGGGTTCAATCCTGACTAGGGGGTGCCGTCTGTGCGGAGTTTGTACGTTCTCCCCGTGACCGCGTGTGTTTGCTCCGGGTGCTCCAGTTTTCTCCCACATCCCAAAGATGCCTGGATTTGTGGGACAATTGGGACACTGTAAATCTTCCCCCTCGTGTGTGTGTGGTGGATGCCAAAGTGCGACAACATGGAACTAGTATAAACAAGTGATCGATGGTCGGCGTGGAATAAGGGACTGTTTAACAGATGGTTGATGGAGTCAGTGGGTCCTGAAAAGGAATGGGTGACGTTTTGGGTCGAGACCCTCCTTCGGACTGAGAGTCAGGGGAAAGAGAAGCGAGAGATATAGACGGTGATGTAGAGAGATATAGAACAAATATATAAAAAGATAAGCAACGATGATAAAGGAAACAGGCCATTGTTAGCTGTGGGCTAGGTGAAAACCAGTTACAGACAATGAAACTTACCAGGACAATGGGGACCAGGGTGCGAGAGGGACAGTGAGAGGGGGATGGAAAGGGTTACTTGAAGTTATAGAAATCGATACACAAAGCGCTGGATAGACACAACATGCTGGAGTAACTCAGCGGGACATGTAGCATCTCTGGAGAGAAGGAATGGGTGACGTTTCGAATTTTCAGTCTGAAGAAAGGTCACGACACGAAAAACATCACCCATTCACCCAGAGAATTACTCCAGCATCTTGTGGCTATAAACCAGCATCTGCAGTTCCTTCTGACACCCTTCACACCACTGCCCAAGCGAAATATGAGGTGCCGTTCCTCCGATCTGCGCTGGGCCTCACTCAGACAGTGGAGGAGGCCCAGGATAAGAGGACACTTGCGTGCGTGGGAAGGAAGTTGTGGACCACTGTGTGGCAGTCTTACCGGTGCAGCCGAACGCCACGACGCCCACCCCGCGCAGATTGATGCCGTACGCCTGGTGCACTGTGAACAGCTCCAGCCAAACATCGAAGACACTCACAAACACCAGGGGTCCCAAAGCAAACAGGTACCCTGTCACCAACGAGAGGATTAAGTAAGTCAGTTTATTGGCCAAGTATTCACATACAAGGAATTTGCCTTGGTGCTCCGCCCACAAGTAACAACATGACATACAGTGACAGTTACGAATGACTCAGAAAACACTAAACATTAATAATAATAAACCATTAATGATAAAACACCATTGATCAAGCATGTGAACCAACCAAATACCAGATCAAAGGGAGGCTACAGATTTTTGGCTGTTGAGTAGAGCAACTACTCAACTTGATGTAGACTGCAATTTTAGTTTAGGTTAGTTATACGGCACGGAAACGGCCCCTTCAGCCCACCGGGTCCATGCCGACCAGCGCACTAACACTATCCTACACACACTCGAGACAATTTTTATATTTTCACCCAGCCAAGTAGCTTACAAACCTGTAGGTCTTTGGAGTGCGGGAGGAAACCGAAAATCTCGGAGGAAACCCGCGCAGGGCACGGGGAGAAGGTACAAACTCAGTACAGACAGCACCCATAGTCGGGATCGACCCCGGGTCTCTGGCGCTGTGAGGCAGCAACTCTCCCGCTGCGTCACTGCTCCGGCATTCTGCAATGCCAGCTTCACGGAATATTGTTCAGTGTTTCATAGGGTCATAGGTTCTAGGAGCAGAATTAGGCCCTTCAGCCCATCAAGTCGACTCCGCCATTCACACGGCTGATCTATCTCTCCCTCTCAATCCCATTCTCCTGCCTTCTCCCCATAACCCCCCGACACCCCTGACTAACCATGTATTGTCTTTCCTGCTGACCGGTTCGCAGCGAAACAAGAGGTTTTGACTGTAGCTCGCTACACGTGACAACAAACTAAACTGGTAACTCATGATTCCTGAAGTGAATGGTGCAACAGCAGTACGGTTCAGTGGGAGCACGTTGCCGCAGGTTTGTGGCGTCCACTCACCCACGGTGATGCGGGTGTGTAAGCTGAGCAACTCCACCAGAGCGTTGTTTAAAATCACGGCCACCAGAGCCACAAGGATGTAGGTGAGGCTCATGTCAAACACGATAGATGTTCCTGGCAGGAGAGAAGACAGCAGAGGTGAAGCCTTCGCCCCCCAGCTCCCCCAAACAAAAGCAACAGTAATCAGCACATGCCCAAGCCCAGACTATTCCCTTGTGTGGAATCGTCACTGTTCTTCATGCACAGTTTGATACTTCTGGAGAAAGTGAACAGTGAAGGCTTCATAGAGACAAGCGAGGGATGATGGAGAGAGAGAGAGAGAGAGAGGGGGAGAGAGAGAGAGGGGAGAGAGGGAGAGAGAAGGAGAGGGAGAGAGAGAGAGAGAGAGAGAGAGAAAGAGGGAGAGAGGGAGAGGGAGAGAGGGAGAGGGAGAGGGGAGAGGGAGAGGGAGAGGGAGAGGGAGAGGGAGAGGGGAGGGAGAGGGAGAGGGAGAGGGAGAGGGAGAGGAGAGAGAGAGAGAGAGAGAGAGAGAGGGAGAGGGAGAGGGAGAGGGAGAGGGAGAGAGAGAGAGAGAGAGAGAGAGAGAGAGAGAGAGAGAGAGAGAGAGAGAGAGAGAGAGAGAGAGAGAGAGAGAGAGAGAGAGAGAGAGAGAGAGAGAGAGAGAACGAGAGGGAGGTTGAGAGAGAAAGGAAGCAAGAGGGAAAGAGAGAGAGGGAGGGGTGAAGGGAGGGAAAGAGAAAGAGATGGAAGTAAAAAGGAAATGAAGGAAGCCTGGGAGAGGTGTACCTGGATATTTTTGGTGCAGATAATCCACATCTGTGATGAAGCTGTTGTAGGGCAGCAGGAAGCCCACTCCGGCCAGCAGCATGGCAAAGTAGATACCATGGTAGCTGTCCTTGGGATGTGACTCAACATCTACGAGGCAAAGATAACAATGACAACTATTTAAACACATCGCAAGCTCTATTGTTTAACAACGATGTCTTGAGGTGGCTGAGAGACATCTAGGTGTGTCTGTGTGTGTGTGGGGGCGGAGGGGGGGAGGGGTGGACGTCTATAGATGTGGGCTTGTAGTTCTCCGGACAACTCTACCGCTGCACCATTCGCCAGAGACCCAGGTTCGATCCTGACTAGGGGTGCTGTCTGTTAGAATAAAGGGGAGGCCATTTAAGACTGAGGGGAGAAAAAACGTTTTCACCCAGAGAGTTGTGAATTTGTGGAATTCCCTGCCACAGAGGGCAGTGGAGGCCAAGTCACTGGATGGATTTAAGAGAGAGTTAGATAGAGCTCTAGGGGCTAGTGGAGTCAAGGGATATGGGGAGAAGGCAGGCACGGGTTATTGATTGGGGACGATCAGCCATGATCACAATGAATGGCTGGCTCGAAGGGCCGAATGGCCTCCTCCTGCACCTATTTTCTATCTTTCTATGTACGGAGTTTGTACATTCCCCCCATGCATTCCACAACTTCTCAACTCTCTGGGTGAAATGTTTTTTTCTCATCTCAGTTTTAAATGGCCTCCCCTTTATTCTTAGTCTGTGGCCCCTGGTTCTGGACTCGCCCAACATTGGGGAAAAAATACCCACATCTAGCTTGTCCAGTCCTGTTATAATTTTATATGTTTCTATAAGATCCCCTCTCATCCTCCTAAATTCCAGTGAATACAAGCCCAGTCTTTCCAATCTTTCCTCATGTGACAGTTCCCGCCATCCCGGGAATTAACCTGGTGAACCTACGCTGCACTGCCTCAATAGCAAGGATGTCCTTCCTCAAATTAGGAGACCTGTAAAATTGTCCCTAGTGCGTGTAGGATGGTTAGTGTGCGGGGATCGCTGGTCGGCGCGGACTCGGTGGGCCGAAGGGGCCTGTTTCCGCTCTGTATCTCCGCTCTGTATCTCCAAACTAAACTGAAGTAAATAAACAGTGCTATTGACTGACTGCTGAGGACCGGAGAACCCTGGGACAATTCACTGCAGGGGAACCACGTCGTCTGCCCGTGGGAAGCTTTGGGCCCCCACACATGACCGCGGTGAATCAGGTCAATAATTCAGAAAGGTCAACAAGAAGCCAAGAGTGGAATGTGCGGATCAGAGAGGAGGAGACGGACTCCATTCTGACGATGACCTTTAGATGAAGCGCAGAACGATGAACAGCAGAGTTTCATTGACATCCAGGACAGGATTCAGTCAGACCACCATCTGGTGCCAAGGTGCCTCTAATGTCATCTTCAGCGTTAAAATGGCCGTGGCTTTGTAGCTGAAAGCAACATAGGGAGCACAGACAACCACACAGTCGACAACGGTCCCAGCACTCATCTTCCACCTGTCTTTTTATTTAACAGGGACTTCTCGGGCTTCAGTAGAACGGAACCAAGAACAGTGATCTCACCGGCAGGTATACTTCAACAAAGAACTGGCTTCAGAGAGAAACATAAAAACATAGAAAACAGGTGCAGGAGTAGGCCATTCGGCCCTTCGAGCCTGCACCGCCATTCAATATGATCATGGCTGATCATCCAACTCAGTATCCCGTGCCTGCCTTCTCTCCATACCCCCTGATCCCCTTAGCCCACAAGGGCCACATCTAACTCCCTCTTAAATATAGCCAATGAACTGGCCTCAACTACCTTCTGTGGCAGAGAGTTCCACAGATTCACCACTCTCTGTGTGAAAAATGTTTTTCTCATCTCGGTCCTAAAGGATTTCCCCTTTATCCTTAAACGTCGGGAACAATCTTCCTGCATCTAGCCTGTCCAACCCCTTAAGAATTTTGTGTTTAAGAAAATGTTGTGTTTAAGAAGGAACTGCAGATGCTGGAAAATCGAAGGTAGACAAAAACGCTGGAGAAACTCAGCGGGCGAGGCAGCATCTATGGAGCGAAGGAAAAAGCCCCCCCCCCACCCCACCCCCACATCAGTCTGAAGAAGGGTCTCGACCCAAAACGTCGCCTTTTCCCCTCGCTGTTCGGGTTGACCCGGGTTCCATCCCGACTACGGGCGCTGTCTGTACGGGGTTTGTACGTTCTCCCCGTGACCCGCGTGGGTTTTCTCCGGGTGCTCCGGTTTCCTCCCACACTCCAAAGACGTGCAGGTTTGTAGGTTAATTGGCTTCTGTAAAAATCGTCCCTGGTGTGTGTGGGATAGTGTTAGTGTGCGGGGTGATCGCTGGTCGACACGGACTCCGTGGGCCGAAGGGGTTTCGTTTCCACGCTGTGTCTCTAAAGTGTAATGCCATTCGCAATGCCTAAGGGAGTGGTGGAGGGGCTGAAGGAATTTTTAGCCTGGTTTAGTTTAGTTTAGAGATACAGCGCGGAAACAGGCCCTTCGGCCCACCGGGTCCGTGCCGACCAGCGATCCCCGCACGCTAACACGATCCTACACCCACTAGGGGCAATTCTTACATTTACCAAGCCAATTAACTTACAAACCTGTACGTCTTTGGAGTGTGGGAGGAAACCGAAGATCTCAGAGAAAACCCACGCGGGTCACGGGGAGAACGTGCAAACTCCGTACAGACAGCACCCGTAGTCAGGATCGAACCGGCGCTGCACTCGCTGTAAGGCAGCAACTCTACCGCTGTGCCACCGTGACCGAATGGAAGGGCAGGTACACACATGCAGGCGTGTCGGACACACACACACACACACACGGAGAGTTTCACCTGGTTCGTGGGCGGTGGAGATGGCGCCACTGCCTTGCCTCTGCCGCTGCCTCTCCTTGATCTGGACCTCCTCCTCTTCCAGCGGATACCCGTCGAAGCTGAAGTTCATCACCACGTTGCCGTCGGGGGGTGTGGGAGGGGGTGCCGCTCCTGAACTGCTCCGTGCCCAGTGTTGCCATCCTCCACCACCGTCACCCAGGCGGGCAAGCCACGTTCTGCATTTCAAATTGAAAAGAAACAGGTCCTCAGTCACACGTTCAAGGTGTGGCAGGCAGGCAGGAAGGCACGGCAGATGCTGGTTTACACCGAAGACAGACACAAAAACGCTGGAGTAACTCGGCGGGACAGGCAGCATCTCCGGAGAGAAGGAATGGGTGGCGTTTCGGGTCGAGACCCTTCTTCAGACTGAGAGTCAGGGGAGAGAGAGAGAGACAGAGATAAGGAAGGGTATAAAGACAGAAATCAATCCCTCTTTCATACTGTGTTTTTGATTTTTGTTTTTGGATTGAATTCTGTCTTTAATTTGTGTACTGGTGATGTCTTTACTGTTTATTTCATTCCGCTTACATGTTATTTGTTAAATTTTGTAAGGTGTCCTTGAGACTCTTGAAAGGCTCCCATAAATAAAGTATTATTATTATTATTATTATTATCCTAGTTTATCCGGACTTTATCTTGCACTAAAATGTTATTCATGTTAATCCCTTTATCCTGTATCTGTACACTGTGGACGGCCCGAATGGAATCATGTGTTGTCTTTCCGCCGACTGGTTAGAACGCAACAAGAGCTTTTCACTGTACACGTGACAATAAACTGAACTCATAGGCCCAAAGGCCCATAGCGACACCTTTCATCTGGAGAATGGGAGTGAAGTTGAAGGAAGTGCTGATTCGGGCACTCCAAGCCACGGAGTGTGTTCGACCGTCCCAACGTCGGAGTTTGGATCATCCCGACAAGAGGGCCTGTACATAGTCTATTTAGGTTATTTGTTTGTATTGTATTATAAATTCCATAACCACACCTCTGCCACAGCCACTGTCACTCAAGGCGTTCCCCAAGGCTCCGTTCTTGGTCCCCTCCTCTTCATCATCTACATCCTCCCCCTTGGTCATATACTCCGTCACTTCAACCTGGACTTCCACTGCTATGCTGATGACACCCAGATCTATCTCAGCACCAAGTCCCCCCACCACCCCCCTCTCTCCCATATCAACTCCTGCCTATCAGCCATCAAATCTTGGATGCAACTCAACTTCCTTAAATTAAACAGTAGCAAAACAGAATTTCTCCTCATTGGCTCCAAATCAACACTCACTAAAATTAACAACCCCACTCTCACTATTGACGGTACCACTGTCTCCCCATCTCCTCAGGCACGCAACCTTGGCGTGATCCTTGACTCAACCCTCTCCCTTGAGCTTCACATCCGCCATGTTGTCAAAACATCATTTTTTCACCTCCGCAACATTGCAAAAATCAGATCCTCTCTCACACCCCCCGCTGCTGAAAGACTCATCCATGCCTTCATCTCCTCCCGACTGGACTACTGTAACTCTCTTCTCTTTGGCATCAATTCCAGCAACATCAACCGACTCCAACTGGTCCAGAATGCAGCCGCCCGACTCATCACCCACACCAAATCCTGGCACCACATCACCCCAGTTCTCAAAGAACTTCACTGGCTTCCCATTTCCCACCGGATCATCTACAAAATCCTGGTCCTCACCTACAAAGCCCTCAACCACTTGGCCCCCCCCTTATCTCACTGACCTCCTCTCCCCCTACCAACCCTCACGGTCCCTCAGATCCACATCAGCTGGTCTCCTCTCCACTCCGAAATCCAACCTCTGCACTTTTGGAGGCAGAGCCTTCTCCAGGGCAGCTCCCAGGGTCTGGAATTCCCTCCCACAACTGGTCCGAAATTCTGAGTCCCTCACCATCTTCCAGTCCCGCCTCAAGACCCATCTCTTCATCTCTGCATACCCTTAGTCCCATGTCCCCCTCCCCTTTGCATCTCTGTCTTACTGCTCTATTTTGTTTTGTTCTTGACTCAATGTAAAGCGACTTTGAGTCCTGAAAAGCGCTATATACATAAAATCTATTAATACTATTATTATTATTATGGTGGCGGGTTCTGGTTTATTTTATTAGATAGAGCTCTAGGGGCTAGTGGAGTCAAGGGATATGCGGAGAAGGCAGGCACGGGTTATTGATAGGGGACGATCAGCCATGATCACAATGAATGGTGGTGCTGGCTCGCAGGGCCGAATGGCCTCCTCCTGCACCTATGTTTCTATGTTTCTATGTATTCCGGTGTAAATATTATTTTTTAAATAATTGAATCCATTTTTTGATAAATTTAAAAAAAAAAAAAAAATTTAAATGAAAGAAAAGAGGGGCCTGTACATCGTTCCGTCCGTAGAGGCGACTACAGAGGGTTCATGGCCCCGACCACGGGTGAACAGAGGAGGAGGACTGGCTGAACTTGGTCGCCTTCCACCACAGTGAAGAATACTGTGGTGGATGTTTATGTTAAATCTTATTGTGCATTGTGTTTTCTTTTTTAAGTGTATCGCTGCTGGCAAATTCATTTTGCTGCACCTTCGGGTGCATGTGGCGAATAAAATGGACTTTGAATTGGGGGAAGATGATCAAAGGGAGAATAAGATCAGCCCCCCCCCCCCCCCCAACAAAAGTGCTGGAGAAACTCAGCGGGTGCAGCAGCATCTATGGAGCGAAGGAAATAGGCAACGAAATAGGAAATAGGCCCGAAACCTTGCCTATTTCCTTCGCTCCATAGATGCTGCCTCACCCGCTGAGTTTCTCCAGCACTTTTGTCAGCCAGATGAAACTGAGTGTTGGTGGAAGGCAACAGGCTGGACCTCTGCTGAAGGCCGGAGCAATGGGGTTTACATATTACCGTGTAGTCATAGCGCCGAGCAGCGTGGCAACGGGCCCTTCAGCCCAACTTCTCCATGCTCACCAAGATGCCCCCATCAATGCTCGGTCCACCAGCCCACATCCGGCCCATATCCCGCTCAACCTCTCATATCCACGTCTTTGTCAAAGTGTCTCATAACGCTACAGGAAAGATGAATCCCATCACAACAGTTTTAGAAGCTTTCCAGAGTACAGGCTTTGGGATCCAACCCTCTTCCACCCCATATTTTGACTAATCAACACGTTGAATTGGTTGATAGGTAGAGCCATGAAAAAACAGGCCCTTCGGCCCACCATTCGAGTCCATGCTGACCACCCATCACCCGTTCACACCAGTTCAACGTTATCCCACTTTCTCGTCCACTCCCTGCACGCCTGGGGCGATTTGCAGAGGGCCAGTTAGCCTGCAAACCCGCGCGTCTTTGGGATGAGGGAGAAAACCGGAGCCCCCCCGGAGGAAACCTAAGCAGTTACAGGGAGAACGTACAGGGAGGTTTAGGCGGACTGAGCGCAGGTGTTCAGCGAAACGATCGCCAAGCCTGCGCTTGGACTCACCGATGTATAGAGTCCACACCTGGAACAGTAGATGAGGTTGCGTGGCAGATGCAGTATAATGTGGATAAATGTGAGGTTATCCACTTTGGGGGCAAAAACAGGAAAGCAGACTATTATCTAAATGGTGGCCGATTAGGAAAAGGGGAGATGCAACGAGACCTGGGTGTCATGGTACACCAGTCATTGAAAGTAGGCATGCAGGTGCAGCAGGCAGTGAAGAAAGCGAATGGTATGTTAGCATTCATAGCAAAAGGATTTGAGTATAGGAGCAGGGAGGTTCTACTGCAGTTGTACAGGGTCTTGGTGAGACCACACCTGGAGTATTGCGTACAGTTTTGGTCTCCAAATCTGAGGAAAGACATTCTTGCCATAGAGGGAGTGCAGAGAAGGTTCACCAGACTGATTCCTGGGATGTCAGGACTTTCATATGAAGAAAGACTGGAAAGACTCGGCTTGTACTCGCTGGAATTTAGAAGATTGAGGGGGGAATCTTATAGAAACTTACAAAATTCTTAAGGGGTTGGACAGGCTAGATGCAGGAAGATTGTTCCCGATGTTGGGGAAGTCCAGGACAAGGGGTCACAGCTTAAGGATAAAGGGGAAATCCTTTAGGACCGAGATGAGAAAAACATTTTTCACACAGAGAGTGGTGAATCTGTGGAATTCTCTGCCACAGAAGGTAGTTGAGGCCAGTTCATTGGCTATATTTAAGAGGGAGTTAAATGTGGCCCTAGTGGCTAAAGGGATCAGGGGGTATGGAGAGAAGGCAGGTACAGGATAAAGAGTTGGATGATCAGCCATGATCATATTGAATGGTGGTGCAGGCTGGAAGGGCCGAATGGCCTACTCCTGCACCTATTGTCTATGTTTCTATGTTTCTATGTTGGAGGAGGTGCAAGTGCATTTCCTGGTGTTCGCCCTCCCTACACCACTAGATGGCAGTTGCATCTCAGTTTGGAGCCATCAAGCTTCTAACACCAGGTAGAAAAGACTGGGTGCCTCAGCGGGTCAGGCAGCAACTCGCTAGACCATGGACAGGTGATGTTTCGGGTCGGGACTGACAAAATAAATCTGGCAGAGCAGCAGGAATCACGGAAGGGGAGCAGTGAGAGAGGGTCTCACAGAACCCCCCCAGTCAGAGAGGGGAATGGAACATCTTCAAGGCAAAGTCGACCCCTTCACTTTGAGCAGCTTTTGCAGTTGAGTTGCAGGACAGTTAGTTGAAAGTAGACACAAATATGCTTTTAGTTTAGTTTAGTTTAGTTTAGAGATACAGCGCGGAAACAGGCCCTTCGGCCCACCGAGACCGCGCCGACCAGCGATCCCCGCACATTCACGCGATCCTACACACACACACAGGGGACAATTTACACATACACCAAGCCAATTAACCTGCAAATCTGTACGTCTTTGGAGTGTGGGAGGAAATCGGAGATCCCGGAGAAAACCCGCGCAGGTCACGGGGAGAACGTGCAAACTCCGTACAGACAGCGCCCGTAGTCAGGATCGAACCCGGGTCTCTGGTGCTGTGAGGCAGCAACTCGACGGCTGCGCCACCGTGCCGGTGGTCAATGGTTAGCATGGACTTGTTCAACTGTATCATATTGCCCCAACTTCTACACTCAATACCCTGCCAACAGACCAAAAGATTTGTGCAGGAAGGAACTGCAGATGCTGGTTTAAACTGAAGATAGACACAACATATTGGAGTAACTCAGCGGGCCAGGCAGCATCTCTAGAGAGCAGGAATGGGTGAGGTGTCGGGTCGAGATCGGTCTGAAGGAGGGTCTCGACCCGAAACGTCACCCATTCCTTCTCTCCAGACATGCCGCCTGTCCTGCTGAGTTACTCCGGCATTTTGTGCCTGCACCAAAAGCTCTCGTTAGATCTAAATTAACTAACCAGCTTTGTGTATGTGCCATGATTTCTCAATGCTCCTTTCCCAGTTGTAACATTGATTATATTGTAACATTTTTACCATATGCTTACTTTTTTAATTTAAAGACAAAATATTTCCACTGTATACTGGAAATGCAAAGTGGCATCAATTTTAAATGCATACCAGTATTTATGAAGCACATAAAGACATGCTTGCAACCATAGACAAGCTATTTACAAAAAAAACAATTAATAGACGGGTTGGTTATTAGTGTGTAATGAGGTTACGATAACATGTTCAAGAATGCTATTAAAATATTCCCCAAATTTAATTTTGGAATCTATAAAAACAGCAGAGGTTGAAGCCAACACATAATTAAGCTCGGAGTATTCGGAGTCATGCAGATTCATGCTGAAATATTCATTTTTATAGAATTTAAACGAGGTGCAGATGCTATCCCTAATTATAGCATTGAATATGTATGCAAAGCAGTTGTTTGAGGCATCCATTGTTAATTAGCAAATATGAATCTTTTATTAATCCAAATGAACTTTGTGAGTTCTTGATATTTGGTTTAAATCATTATTTATTGTCGCCCAGTCTGAACAATTCGCAGGAGTACACAAAAACCAATTTATTTTATACTTTAGCGATCGCAATACGGCCAATAGTTTGCAAGTGCTGAAATCTTTAAAGAGTGGCTTTTTTTGGACTGGATGACTTAAAGTCTGAAGGAGGGTCTCCACCCGAAACGTCACCCGTCCCTTCTCTCTAGAGATGCTGCCTGTCCCGCTGAGTTAAGGGCCTGTCCCATTTGGGCGTCATTTGCGCGTCATTTACGTGACATCATTTACGCGTCGTGATGCGCGCATGGTGCGTGGTGACGTAGGCAGTGGCGCGCGATCGCTCGCGGCGCCCCAGGATTTTGGGATGTACAAAATCTCCGCGCGCCATCTGCGTGACGCGCAAGTGACGCCCAAGTGGGACAGGCCCTTTACCCCAGCGTTTTGTGTCTATCTTCGATGTAAACCAGCATCTGCAACATTGTTCCTTGCTACATATTTAACAGTCAACAAAGAAATACCGCGCACATTCTTACATCTGAAAAACAGTTGGATTTACTTCAAAAATGTAATGGGTAACGTGGTTCGTTAAAACCAGTCAGTACTTATCTATAAAATATCTCCAGTACTGACGCAGGAAGTACAAACATATGCAGGAGAATTACTAGCAGCGCATAAACTGATGCACAGCATATATAACCGTGCAAAAGGCAAATAGAAAAGTATTACTGTCTTATTTCAAATAATGGCATTCCCCATTTCTTTTTCTTTAATGTACGTTCATTTTCAAACAGATTCTCTTTAGTCATTTTGATCTCGCTGATATCTTCTTCTTGCGTACAGCCTAAAGTTGCAGGACAACTTGTTCTGTTTGATCTTATTTGATTGTGCACGCCGGGTTGGTTGCATCCGTCGAAACAGGGGCGGACCACGTGAAGGTTGCAATCTCCCACCCCAATCTCGTTGATATAATGAAGAGGAAAGCATCTAGTCACTAGTGTAAGAAGGGACTGCAGATGGGACTAAGCCAAAGATAGACACAGAAAGCTGGTGTAACTCAGTGGGACAGGCAGCATATCTGGAGAGAGGGAATGGGTCGAGACCCTTCTTCAGACTGGTTAGGGATAAGGGAAACAAGAGATAGTGCGACTTGGGTGGGAGAGGGATAGAGAGAGAGAGAGAGAGAGAGGGGGGGAAGGGAATGCCGGGGCTACCTGAAGTGAGAGAAATCACTATTCCTGCCCAAACGAAATATGAGATGCGGTTCCTCCAATTTGCCTTTAGCCTCACTCTGACAATGGAGGAGACCGAGGACAGAAAGGTTTGTGTAGGAATGCAACTCTGAGTCGGGAATAATTGACGTTTTGGGTCGAGACCCTTCACCAGACTGAGAGTCAGGGGAAAAGGGAAAAGGTTCAGGACAAATCAGAGTCGTGACTGATCTGAATTCATACAGATTGTATGAATACAGATCAGTCTGAAGAAACATAATTTTCTGAAGAGCACGCAGGGATGATCTATAATTGCTGGCTTCCTTATGACATCTAGGTGCTAAAAAAATAATTAATAAGCGAAAAATATATACGTTGTTATACTCCTTGATTTATTGAACTGAATCTGGGATTCAAGAGTCAAATCAATGTTCACATCTCCATAGCAAAATATAATCAGGACCAGGAGGTCAAACTAATCAAACTCAGCCAGCTTTCAAATATTTTATCTCCCTTTCACAGCAGAAGGAACACTGAGGGAGATAAAGTTAAACAAATCCTGGCTGAGTTGCTCCTGGTTTTGATTCAAGGTCAAGCCATACTATTGTTTCACTGAGTTTGGTTAGTTAAAGTTGCTGTGGCTCTTTCCTTAGTCAAAGAGAATCCGTTCCTCAGAACAAAGAGGGGCCTGGCGTGGGGGGGGGGGGGGGAAGAGGGGCCTGCCGTGGTGGGGGTGGGGGTGGGGGGGTGGGGGGGGGGCCGCCAAGAAGGAAGAGTAATGAACAGTTTGTAACTTTGCCAGTGCCCTTTACATGGCCACCCCTTTACATACCTTGTGGACGGTGTGCATAACAAAGAACTGCACTGTGAGACGTCACATGTGATAATAATGTAGCAATCCATGAAGTGGGCGGCACGTTGGCAAAGCGGTAGAGTTGCTGTCTTACAGCCAGAGACCCACGTTCGATCCTGACCACGGGTGCTTGTCTGTACGGAGTTTGTACGTTCTCCCCGTGACCGCGCGGGTTTTCCCCGAGTTCTTCGGTTTCCACCCACACTCCAAAGACGCACAGGTTTGTAGGTTAATTGGCCTGGTCTAATTGTAAATTGTCCCTGGTGTGTGTGGGATAGTGTTAGTGCGCGGGGATCGCTTGCCGGTGCGGACTCGGTGGGCCGAAGGGCTTGTTTCCGCGCTGTAACTCTAAACTACAATCAACTAAACTAAATTCTCATGAAAATGCTGTCACCCTGGAGTCGGGCAAGGTTGGCAAATTGCCCCGTATTCTCTGCCTTGGGTAATTTGCCTGGTTTTTATAAGGTTCTGGACCTGCCACCAACTGCAAACCTGCAGTATGGGAATTCATGTGTAGGGAGGAACTGCAGATGCTGGTTTAAATCGAAGATAGACACAAAATCTCCAGAGATGCTCCAGCATTTTGTGTGGGAATTGGTACACATACAAGGAATTTGCCTTGGTGCTTTGCTCGCAAGTAACAACACGATATACAGTAGACAATTACAAATAAAACATTATGATTTAAACATATGAAGAATGAAATAAAATCCCAGAGCAAAAGGAGGATACAGACTTTTGGTTATTGAGTAGAGCCACTGCAGGTGGAAAACAAATGTTTTTATGTCTGTCTGTGGGGGGGGGGGGGGGGGTGAGACTTTATTCAGTCTCATCCCGAAATGTCCCCTATCCATGTTCTCCAGAGATGCTGCCTGATCCACTGAGTTACACCAGCGGAGTTACTCCTTTTTTTTGGTAAACCAGCATCTGCAGTTCCTTGTGTCCACATTTCTCTTTGAACCTTTCCTTTTATAATGAGTGAGGCGTATTGGAAGCAACTAAGTGGAACAGAAATTGCTGGACAAACTCAGCAGGTCAGGAGCATCTGTGGAGAGAAGCAGAGGCAACTCTGGTGTAAGGTTGTTGACATGGAACATTTACTCAGTGCCTGACCGGCTGAGCAATCTGGCATCTTTTGTTTCCAACTAGTATTTTCAACTTCAATATCATTTCTCTTTATTCTAGCTGGCAAAGACCCTTGAGAGTCGGACAGAAAAATATCCAGACTACAAATAGCAAAATTACAATCTGATATTAAGACTAATCAAAGAGAGATCCAGCAGTCCTACCTCCTCCAACCTCATCTACTGTACCTGGTGTTCCCAATGTGGCCTCTTGTCCTGCATCGGCAAGAGGCCACATTGCTGGATCTCCCGGTTGCCAACCATTTTAACTCCCCTTCCCATTCCCACACTGACCTCTGTCCTGGGCCTCCTCCATTTTGGCAGAGTGAAGCCACATGCAAACTGGAGGAACAGCCTCCATTTTGGCAGAGTGAAGCCACATGCAAACTGGAGGAACAGCATAGAAACGTCGAAAATAGGTGCCGGAGTAGGCCGTTGGGCCCTTCGAGCCCAGCACCGCCATTCGATATGATCACGGCTGATCATCCAAAATCAGTACCCTGTTCCTGCCTTCTCCCCATAGCCCTTGATTCCGTTAGCCTCAAGAGCTATATCTAAATCTCTCTTGAATACATCTTCTGCTTGGGATAGTTTACAACCCAACAGAATGAACATTGATTTCTTCAATTTTAGGTAACTAACCCTGAAACACCCCCCTCCCTCCCTCCCTTTCTCCCCGCCTTTATCCCCCCTCTCTTCCCTGTGCTCCACATGGACCCGCGCTCATTTTTCCCCCTTTCCACCTACTGTATATTCCTTATCGCACTCCTTCTATCCTCACCTCACGCCTTTTGTCTTTTCATCTCTGGCTCTTTGTCCAACCACCTGCCTATCATCTCGTCCCCACTTCACCTGTATCCACCTATCACTCCCCAGGCTTTGTACTACCCTTCCTCCCTTCCAGCTTCCTCCCATCCACCCCCACTGCTATCAGAATGAAGAAGGGTCTCGACCCGAATCGTCAGCTCGCCGTGTTCTCCAGAGACGCCGCTGTGTTCCTCTACCACCTTGTAGGTATGTTACAAAACTTACCTTCAGCAGCGCTGCAGTTCTGTCACTGGCCGTGTGCGCGACTTTGGCGCCTTTGAGGGGGGGGCGGGATTAAAATGCCGTTTTCTCCTGCCTGTCCGAGATATATTTTCTCGGGCTACTACCTGATGCTGAAAAATCATTCCGACTGCCGTTCTCGGGAAAAAAAACAAAAAAACGCTGGACAATTTAATCCCTGGAATAAAATAAAAATCTACTTCTAACGCCGTCAACGCCGCTACGGGACGGATCTCACGTAGGGGACAAAACATAAGGTAAGTCGTATATTTTACATATAAACTTGCTTCTTAGGATTACTTTAATCAAAATTTCATCGGCGAAAATGAGATTAAGGCCCCATACGAACCGGCAGTGTTTTTCCAGCCGATATGGGGTTTAAATTCACCGCAACCGCAATGTTCCAAACAATCGCGTTCCACAAAAACCCACTCGCAAGATGATTTAAATGGCCATTAATTTATGGGAATTAAACACTAAATTCCTTCCATTTGACCTATAAATTCATGACAATGAGATTTTAAAATTATGTTATATTGTGAATTCTTGTGTGAATGTTATTTGGACACTTAGGCTATTTAAAAATGTTAACCTTTTCTTAAAAAATGGATAGATGTTTAGATCTAGTAATTGAATTTTGTAATTAGCTACAATTAGGTAACTAACTAATTATATGCTTTAATTTCAGGTCATCCAAGTAAGATTGTTTCATATTTGTTTCAGAATGCTTCAATCTATAATAACTGAAAATTTCATTCAGTTCTCTTAATTTTTAAGAAAGTTATGGGCTTTTGACTGTCCTCAATCACAGCTTTTGAGTTAAGTCAATGGAAAAGCAATAGGGAACAAGATGCTAATTTCCGAGTATGAAAATGGCCATAACTTTTTTAATACTGAAGATATGAAAGTGAATTAGGTGTCAAATTAAACTTCTTTTTATGCTTTATCTGATGGGATAAATTGCAGACTTGAATTTTTAAATCTCAAAATGTTGTGACATTGCTACACCTTGTGTTGTTTTCTTTCAGAGTTTTATTAAACCTTGGCCACAATATTTTTAAAAAATGCAGCAACAGAATATCAGCTTCAATGGCATTCGCCCAAATACAAGAACAAAAGCAACAAATTCCTTTGTAACGACAGATCAAAGGCTCTTTCTACACGACGGTCCCCGACAGACCTTGTTCTTAAAACTTTGCTCCTTCATTAAACCCACATGGTTGATCCTCTTGTGTGGATAGCGTCATACAACATGTTAACAGGTGGCGGGACGCGGTGGCGTAGCGGTAGAGTTGCTGCCTTACAACGCCAGGGACCGAGTTCGATCCTGACTACGGGCGCTGCCTGTACGGAGTTTGCACGTTCTTCCGTGGCCAGCGTGGGTTTCCTCCCAAACTCCAAAGACGTGCAGGTTTGCAGGTTAATTGGCTTGGTATGAATGTAAACATTGTCCCCGGTGTGTGTGTGTGTGTAGGATAGTGTTAGTGTGCGGGGATCGCTGGTCGACGCGGTCTGGGTGGGCCGAAGGGACTGTTTCCTCGCTGTATTTCTAAACTGAAACAAAACTAAAGCAGGTCAGAGAGAGGAGATCTTCTTCGAAGTAGGCATAGCTTGCCAACGAAGCCAAGTCCAGGCCAGGAGTGACGACAACCTCAAAACGCTTCCCAGCCAACCTGCACATTCGCAACAACAGACAGTCACAATTCATATCAGTGACAATTGGGGCGGCAGCAGGTAGGACCGCTGCCTCACCGCGCCAGAGATCCAGGTTCGAACCTGACCTCAGGGGCCGCCTGTGTGGAGTTTGCACGTTTTCCCCGTGACCGTGTGGGTTTTCTCCGGGTGCTCCGGTCTCCTCCCACCTTTTAGTTTAGTTTAGTTTACTTTAGAGATGCAGCGCGCCTCCTAATAGATAAATTTGACCAATTCATAACGAGTTGGTCTCCATTTGTCGTCTTTTTGGAAACATATGGTCCAACACAGGCGTAAAAGCTAATCCGTGACTGGGTGAGGATTGGTCAAGGTTATAAATACGATCTCCTTACTTCTCTTTTCTTTTTCTTCTCTTTTCTTCTTTTACTCTTTTTCTTCTATTTTCTTACTCTTTACTTTCTTCTTTCACTCTCTATTTTTCTTTTTCACACACTATATATCTCACATTTTTCTATTCTTCATTATCTAATTTCTTTTCTTTTTCTTCTTTATTACAAAATTTAAAAAATAAGAAGCTGTACATAAAATGTATTATGAAAATATGATTGTATACAATTGTACTTACTTCTAATAAAATAAATAATTAAAAAAGAAAAAAAAAAGAGATGCAGCGCGGAAACAGGCCCTTCGGCCCACCGAGTCCGTGCCGACCAGCGATCCCCCCCGCACACTAACGCTATCCCACACGCACACCAGGGACAATTTACAATTACACCAAAGCCAATTAACCTACAAACCTGCACGTCTTTGGAGTGTGGGAGGAAACCGGAGCACCCGGAAGAAAACCCACGCAGGTCACGGGGAGAACGTACAAACTCCGCACAGACAGCACCCGTGGTCGGGATCGAACCCGGGTCACCTGCTCAAGACGTGCGGGTTTGGAGGTTAATTGTCCCTCTGTAAGATTGCCCCTGGTGTGCGGTGATGAGAAAGTGGGATAACATGTGAACGCGGTGATCGATGGTCGCTGTAGACTTGATGGGCCGAAGGGCCTGTTTCCCCCGTGCATCTGTGGAATGGAAAATGTCAGCCGAGCATCTCTCCTGTAGCTTTGCTTTTCTTCTCACTAAGTGAGATCAATAAAATTTACAAAATGATCCAAACCTACTCAATGGTTTTTACACAGACTGACCCAGACACTTGGAGTTAGACAAAAATGCTGGAGAAACTCCGCGGGTGAGGCAGCATCTATGGAGCGAAGGAAATAGGCAACGTTTCGGGACGAAACCCTTCCGGGTTTCGCCCCGAAACGTTGCCTATTTCCTATTTCGTTGCCTATTTCTTTCGCTCCATAGATGCTGCCTCACCATATAACCATATAACCATTACCGCACGGAAACAGGCCATCTCGGCCCTTCAAGACCGGGCCGAACATTTTTTTTCTTTTCCCCCCTTCTTTCATCTTTCTTCCCTCTAGTCCCATCTACCTGCACTCAGACCATAACCCTCCATTCCTTTCCCGTCCATATACCCATCCAATCTATTTTTAAAGGATAAAAATCGAACCTGCCTCCACCACTTCCACTGGGAAGCTCATTCCACACAGCCACTGAGTAAAGAAGTTCCCCTAATGTTACCCCTAAACTTCTGTCCCTTAATTCTCAAGTCATGTCCCGGTTGAATTTCTCCAGCATTTTATGTCTACCTTCGATTTTTTTCCAGCACCTGCAGTTCTTTCTCAAACAGATACTTGGAGGAGTTACCAAATGAGTCATCTCGCCAAAGCATCCAACTAAGTCAGGGATGAGATTACAGTCTTGGAACAGATACGTCAGCCTTAACGATCAAAACCTTTGTCACAACTGCAGCTCTGCCTGCAGGCTCATTGTAACCAAACACAAAGTCCTGTCGGAACTCAGCGGGTCAGCCAGCGTCTGGGGAGGGATTGGGCAGCACGGTGGCGCCTCACGTTGCTGCCTCACAGCGTCGGAGACCCGGGATCGATCCTGACTACGGGCGCTGTCTGTACGGAGTTTGTACGTTCTCGCCCCTGAGTTTTTCTCCGAGATCTTTGGTTTCCTCCGGCCCTCC
Organism: Malacoraja senta; assembly: GCA_038087875.1. Taxonomy (NCBI): domain Eukaryota; kingdom Metazoa; phylum Chordata; class Chondrichthyes; order Rajiformes; family Rajidae; genus Malacoraja; species Malacoraja senta. Next base: position 77,719,740 of record CM075981.1, on the reverse strand, counting down.
AAAACTCTGCAGATTTGTAAGTTCACTGGCTTTGGTATACCCGTAAATTGTCCTGGTGCGTGCAGGATAGTGTTAGCGTGCGGGGATCGCTGGTTGGACTTTTCGGGGTCTGTACACTTCTTCAGGCTGATTAAAACAGCGGATAGAGTAGATGAGGCTGGAGGAGGCGCAAGTGAACCTCTGCCTCACGGCAGTAGATGAGGTTGGAGGTAATATGATATGTGGCAGAGTGGCACTGCGGCAGAGCTGCCCAAGCCATGCCCCTTGCCTGAGACTATTCGTGGCTGGCCTTCAGTAGTCCTGGGCAGCTTACAACCCAGCGGTATGAACATTGATTTCTCTAACTTTAACCAACCCCTGCATTCCCTCTCCCCCCCCCCTTCCCCCCCCATCCCCCATCCTGCTAGTCCCACTGTTCGCATCCCTGTATCCTTTCGTTATCACCTCATCCCACAGCCAACAATGGACCATTGTGGGCTCCAACACCCTTGGTCATCTATTGACGGTGCTGATTTGTTCTGGTTTTTCACACCTCCAGCCCCCTCCCCTCACCCTTACTCTCAGTCTGAAGACCTGAAACATTACCCTTCCTTTTTCTCCGGAGTTGCTGCCTGACCCCCTGAGTTACTCCACTATTTTGCGTCTTATCTTCGATCTAAACCCAGTGTCTACAGTTGCTCGTGTCTACGCCAACTATCCACGTTCTCCACAGATGCTGTCTGAGTCACTCCAGCACCTCGTGTCTTTTTTTGTAAACTAGCACCTGCAGTTCCTTGTGTCACCCAATCTACCCTGGGTGGTGAGCTTCCCAATCCACCACTACTTACAAGACCTTTAGTATTATATTCAGCTGTGTGGTGGTGAGAGAGGGAGAAAGAGACATTTGGACAGGTACGTGGGCCAAACGCAGGCAGGTGGGATTAGTGTAGATAGGGCATGTGGGACAGTATAGCCAGGATGGGCCGAAGGGCCTGTTTCCACACTGTGTGACAACTCTATGACTGGTACATGGAACGGATAGGTGTACAAAGATAATGGGCCAATTGCAGGCAGGTGGGACCAGTGCAGATGTCGCATGTGGGACAGTATAGGCAGGATGGGCCGAAGGGCCTGTTTCCACACTGTGTGACAACTCTATGACTGGTACATGGAACGGATAGGTTTACAAAGATAAATGGGCCAATTGCAGGCAGGTGGGACCAGTGCAGATGTCGCATGTGGGACAGTATAGGAAGGATGGGCCGAAGGGCCTGTTTCCACACTGTGTGATAATTCTATGATCGGTACATGGATAGGATAGGTTTAGAAAGATAATGGGCCAAATGCAGTCAGGTGGGACAGTGTAGATGGGGCATGTGGGACAGTATGGGCAGGACGGGCCGAAGGGCCTGTTTCCACACTGTGTCAATCTGTGGCTCCAGCTTTTTTTCATTGATTGATTGATACAACATTGAAACAGTCCCGTGTGTACGAAGGAACTGTAGATGCTGGTTTATGACTGAAGATAGCACACAATGCTGGAGTAACTCAGTAACTCAGTAACTCTGCAGTCTTCAAGGGGCAACACCCACTGTGAGTCACTCCTCTGTTCTGCAGTATTGTTGCAATCAACTACATGCTGACAGCTCGTGCCGCTACAGATTGTGCAGATAGTGAACATTGTGAGACTGAGGGTTGCAGTTATGACACTCAAATAAGCCATGTGATGTGCAGGAAATTAAAAAATATATCTTCAATAGATAATGTTCCTGAATGTTGTACAAAGGGCAAAAACTTGATTAGTACGGGTGTCAGGGGTTATGGGGAGAAGGCAGGAGAATGGGGTTAGGAGGGAGAGATAAATCAGTCATGTTTGAATGGCGGAGTAGACTTGATGGGCCGAATGGCCTAATTCTGCTGATCTAATGAAAACTGAATGAATCTACCCTGAGCAGACTTTAGACTTCACACTTTAGAGATACAGTGTGGAAACAGGCCCTTCGGCCCATCGAGTCCGCACCGTCCAGCGATCACCCTGAACACTAGCACTATCTACACACTAAAGACAATTTACAATTGTTACCAAATCTAATTAACCTCTACACCTGTACGTCTTTGGAAACCGGAGCACCCGGAGAAAGCCCACGTGGTCACAGGGAAAACGTACAAACTCCGTACAGACAGCACCCGCAGTCAGGATCGAACCTGGGTCTCTGGCGCTGTGAGGCCGCAACTCTATCGCTGCGCCACCGTGCCGCCCTCAACACAAATTAGTAGAAACAAGGAACTGCAGATGCTGGTTTACACAAAAGGACACAGAGTGCTGGAGTAACTCAGCCGGTCAGGCAGCATCTCTGGAGAACACACAAAGGAACAGTTTCGGGTCGGGATGCTATTTTCGACTGATTCGCTTGGAGGCACAAAGAAATATAGATGCTGGTTAACAAATAAAAGACACCAAGTGCTGGAGTAACTCAGCTGGTCAGGTAGCATCTCTGGAGAACATGGATAGGTGACGTTGAAGAAGGGTCCCAGCCTGAAACGTCACCTATCCATGTTCTCAGACCTAAGACTTTTGCCTCCATCACAGTGAGGAGATGCTGGGTGGACTCACTGTGGTGGATGGTAATATGTGTTTATTGTGGGTTTTATTGTATTATATGTATGACTGCTGCAATTTTGTTCAGACTTCGGTCTGAATGACAATAAAGGCATATCTATCTATCTATCTATCTATCTATCTATCTATCTATCTATCTATCTATCTATCTATCTATCTATCTATCTATCTATCTATCTCCAGAGATGCTGACTGACCCACTGAGTTACTCCAGTCCTATTGAATCAATCCTTGTGCTGGATTAAACGCAAACACAATGTTTATCAAGTACTGAATTTTCTGCAGATCACACCTCTAATCATCTATATCTCACTTGACATCAATTAATTAAAAGTGTCTTACTCCAGTAACAGTGGCAGTGGTGTAATAATGGCCCCGATTTCAGGAAATTAGAATTACAGCATTGATTGATTTCCAAATATTTGACAGCAAAATGTCCCTGTTCATCCTGCCCTTACACACAGCCCTTCGTATCAGATGGTACAATGCCATTATGATCACAAACCCAGCTCCCCACCGCCTCACAGCCTGCTAATTCAGTCAGAAGTAAAACACAAAGTGCTGGAGGAAGGCAGCGGGTCAGGCAGCATCTGTGAAGGGAATGGACAGACGGTGTTTTGGGTCGGGACCCCACTTCAGCACTTTGTGTTTGATTTAATATTCACGCAGCTGCAGTTCCATCCCATCACCACTCCCTGACCAATTACAGACTAGCCCCCACATCTGACAGTGCTGTACCTGGCGATGATGTACCTTTTGTTGTTTTTAGTCCGTTTTTACTTGTCTGTTTTTGAGTATCTTTAGTTCCTGTATCATGTGGGGAGTGGGGGTTGGGGGTTGGGGGAAACTTTTTAATCTCTTCCCTCGACGGAGATGCGACTTTTCCTGTATCGTATCCACGTCCTCACTGCGGCCTTAACATCGTGGAGCTGGCGGCCTCATGCTGGGGATCGACTGGGGGAGCTCCAACCGCAGGAGCTTCGACCCCCCCCCCCGACTACGGACGGTTCGACTGCCCCGACCGCAGGAGAATAAAGAGGGACGAAGATTAGACTTTATTGCCTTCCATCACAGTGAGGAATGTGGGGAATCTGCTGTGTGCAGTCGGTCAACCCTGGCTCCATCCCTGGGCAACAATAAGGCCTCAAGAAATGTGCAGGGAGGAAACTGCAGATGCTGGTATAACCGAAAATAAACACAAAATGCTGGAGTAACTCAGCAGGACAGGTAGCATCTCTAGAGAGAAGGAATGGGTGACGTTTCTGGTCGAGACCCCTTTTCAGACCAGTCCTTGGACCATTCGGATAAGTCTGAAGAAGGGTCTCGACTCGAAACGTCACCCATTCCTTCTTTCCAGAGTTACTCCAGCATTTCGTGTTTATCAAGGTCTTAAGAAAGTTGCCCCAGACTGTGACCTCACTCGACTAAAATGCAATTACTGCCCTCCTGCCCCTTGGGAATCTAAAACAAGAAGGTACGGGTCTAGGCTAAGTGATTAAAGGTTTACAGGATGTTTAAGAAAGAACTGCAGATGCTGGAAAAATCGAAGGTAGACAAAAATGTTGGAGAAACTCAGCGGGTGAGGCAGCATCTGTGGAGCGAAGGAAATAGGTGACGCTTCGGGTCTCGAGACCCGAAACGTCACCCATTCCTTCTTCCCAGAGATGCTGCCTCATCCGCTGAGTTTCTCCAGCATTTATGTCTACGTAAAGGTTTACAGGAGATCAGAGGAGCAATTTTCTAACCCAGATTTTAGGTTTAGAGATGTCATAAGGTCATAAGGAAAAGGAGTAGAATTAGGCCATTTGGCCCATCAAGTCTACTCCGCCATTCAATCATGGCTGATCTATCTTTCCCTCCTAACCCCATTCTCCTGCCTTCTCCCCATAACATGTCCTGTGGTAAATCCGGACTACCATTCTTTAGTTTGGAGATACAACATGGAGGAAGGGTCCTTTGGCCCACCGAGTCCATGCTAACCACTGACCACCCAATTCACACTAGTACAATGTTATCCCACTTTCCCATCCACCCCCTACACTGCATCTGCAGTTCCTTGTGCCTCGATTCAATTCTTCTATCAGACTACTGAACAATTGTCCCTTAAGCAACAATGTCGTTCCAATCTTCCAACCTACCTCATTGCCGACCCTGCACTTTTTCTCTGGAACTGTAACGCTACAATTCTGTAACTCTGGTATTTTTCTCTTCAGTCTGAAGAAGGGTCCCGACCCAAAGTGTCGCCTATCCATATCCTCCACAGATGCTGCCAGACCCGCTAAGTTACTCCAGCAACTTATGCATTTTTTTTTTTTACTTAATGATCAGGTTCGGTCAATGGTATTCTGCCATACAACCAGCTAGTAGCCTTCTTGGAAAAGTAACACAGAATTGCACCAATATATTGCTGTGGTTTATGTGCAGATAGACACAGTTTACAAAAAAACACAAAGTGCTGGAGAAACTCAGCGGGTCAGGCAGCATCTCTGAAGAATATGGATAGGTAATGTTTCGGGTCAGGTCTACAGAGGGGTCCCGACAACGAAACGTCACCTTATCCATGTTCTCCAGGGATGCTGCCTGACCCGCTGAGTTACTCCAGCTCTTTGTGGAGTCTGAAGAAGGGTCCCGACCCGAGACGTCACCTTATCCATGTTCTCCAGGGATGCTGCCTGACCCGCTGAGTTACTCCAGCGCTTTGCATGCTTTTTTTTGCAAACCAACATCTGCAGTTCCTTGTTTCTACCTCTAGACGCAGACGAAACCGAGCGAGAATGGCAAGACGTATTTGCTACCGCCGATGTTAACACTGGAACGAAAACAATTTGCAATACTATTTTTAGAAAACAATATTTTGAATCCCTTCTATCTGTAATCAGTACCTGTCCTCACTGCTTCATTTAGTCCAGTGGACAGGATTGTTCTCCTCAGAGCAGTATTTTTACGCTGTCATTTATCAGAGTGATTTATGGTGACAACCAGCAAAGGGCTGCTTATGACACATTTATTCACCCAGGAGCACTTCTTGGGCATTTTCTGATGTACTGGCAGATGGAATTTGAAAAATGACTTCTTATGCCTCGATAGGTTGCTTTCAAAGATAAGGAGGGATATTTTGCCAAAATTCAGTGTTTGCTAAAGCGATACGATACGATAGAACTCTATTTATCCCAGGAGGGAAGTTCGATGATCATTTAGTGATAAGGTATTCCAGTCAGACAGGGATTTTTGCGACAATCAAAATAAGATATTTTGACCAAACCGGCATCATTTTTTCTTGACCGACAGCTCGTGTCCCATGTAAACTTTCCTAAATGCACAAGAAAATATGGGGGAAACTTTCATGAGTTTCGAGCTTAGGGATGTAGCATGGAAACAGGCCCTTCGGGTCACCGGGGTCCACGCCAACAACCAATCGCCCGTTCACGCTAGTTCTACGTTATCCCACTTTCTCACCCGCTCCCTACACACCAGGGGCGATTTATAATGCTGCCTCCATCACCAGCCTTGGCAGCGAGTTCCAGGCACCCACCCCTCTGTCGTCAAGTCAAGTCAAGAGAAGAGCGTTTTATTGTCATGTGTCCCAGATAGGACAATGAAATTCTTGCTTGCTGCAGCACAACAGAATATTGTTGGCATAAATACAGAACAGATCAGTGTGTCTATATACCATAGACCACATACAGTAGCTTGCAAAAGTATTCATACCCACTTGAACTTTTCCACATTTTGTCACGTTACAACCACAAACGTAAATGTATTTTATTGGGATTTTATGTGATAGACCAACACAAAGTGGCGCATAATTGTGAAGTGGAAGGAAAATGATACATGGTTTTCAAATTTTTTTACAAATAAAAAACTGAAAAGTGTGACGTGCAAAAGTATTCAGCCCCCTTTACTCTGATACCCTAAATAAAATCCAGTGCAACCAATTGCCTTCAGAAGTCACCTAATTAGTAAATAGAGTCCACTTGTGTGTAATCTAATCTCAGTATAAATACAGCTGTTCTGTGAAGGCCTCGGAGGTTTGTTCGAGAACATTAGTGAACAAACAGCATCATGAAGCCCAAGGAACACACCAGACAGGCCAGGGATAAAGTTGTGGAGAAGTTTAAAGCAGGGTTAGGTTATAAACAAATATCCCAAGCTTTGAACATCTCACGGAGCACTGTTCAATCCATCATCCGAAAATGGAAAGAGTATGGCACAACTGCAAACCTACCAAGTCATGGCCGTCCACCTAAACTGACAGGCCTGGCAAGGAGAGCATTGATCAGAGAAGCAGCCAAGAGGCCCATGCTAACTCTGGAGGAGCTGCAGAGATCCACAGCTCAGGTGGGAGAATCTGTCCACAGGACAACTATTAGTCGTGCACTCCACAAATCGGGCCTTTATGTAAGATGGCAAGAAGAAAGCCATTGTTGAAAAAAAGCCATAAGAAGTCCCGTTTGCAGTTTGCCACAAGCCATGTGGGGGACACAGCAAACATGTGGAGGAAGGTGCTCTGGTCAGATGAGACCAAAATTGAAGTTTTTGGCCTAAATACAAAACGCTATGTGTGGCGGAAACCTAACACTGCACATCACCCTGAACACACCATCCCCACTGTGAAACATGGTGGTGGCAGCATCATGCTGTGGGGGATGCTTTTCTTCAGCAGGGACAGGGAAGCTGGTCAGAGTTGATGGGAAGATGGATGGAGCCAAATACAGGGCAATCTTGGAAGAAAACCTACTAGAGTCTGCAAAAGACTTGAGACTGGGGCAGAGGTTCACCTTCCAGCAGGACAACGACCCTAAACATACAGCCAGAGCTACAATGGAATGGTTTAGATCAAAGCATTTTCATGTGTTAGAATGACCCAGTCAAAGTCCAGACCTAAATCCAATTGAGAATCTCTGGCAAGACTTGAAAATTGCTGTTCACAGACGCTCTCCATCCAATCTGACTGAGCTTGAGCTATTTTGCAAAGAAGAATGGACAAAAATTTCAGTCTCTAGATGTGCAAAGTTGGTAGAGACATACCCAAAAGACTTGCAGCTGTAATTGCAGCGAAAGGTGGTTCTACAAAGTATTGACTCAGGGGGGCTGAATACTTTTGCACGCCACACTTTTCAGTTTTTTATTTGTAAAAAAATTTGAAAACCATGTATCATTTTCCTTCCACTTCACAATTATGCACCACTTTGTGTTGGTCTATCTCATAAAATCCCAATAAAATACATTTACGTTTGTGGTTGTAACGTGACAAAATGTGGAAAAGTTCAAGGGGTATGAAAACTTTTGCAAGCCACTGTACATATACACACTGTCACTGTGTGTCATGTTGTTACTTGTGGGCGGAGCACCAAGGCAAATTCCTTGTATGTGAATACTTGGCCAATAAACTTACTTACTTACAAATATAGAAACATAGAAAATAGGTGCAGGAGTAGGCCATTCGGCCCTTCGAGCCTGCACCACCATTCAATATGATCATGGCTGATCATCCAACTCAGTATCCCATCCCTGCCTTCTCTCCATACCCCCTGATCCCTTTAGCCACAGGGGCCACATCTAACTCCCTCTTAAATATAGCCAATGAACTGGCCTCAACTACCTTCTGTGGCAGAGAATTCCACAGATTCACCACTCTCTGTGTGAAAAATGATTTCCTCATCTCCGTCTAAAAGACTTCCCCCTTATCCTTAAACTGTGACCCCTAGTTCTGGACTTCCCCAACATCGGGAATAATCTTCCTGCATCTAGCCTGTCCAACCCCTTAAGAATTTTGTACGTTTCTATAAGATCCCCCCTCAGTCTTCTGAATTCCAACGTGTACAAGCCAAGTCTATCCAGTCTTTCTTCATATGAAAGTCCTGCCATCCCAGGAATCAGTCTGGTGAACCTTCTCTGTACTCCCTCTATGGCAAGAATGTCCTTCCTCAGATTTGGAGACCAAAACTGTACGCAATACTCCAGGTGTGGTCTCACCAAGACCCTGTACAACTGCAGTAGAACCTCCCTGCTCCTATACTCAAATCCTTTTGCTATTTTACATAAATAAACAGATAAAGTTCACTAGGCTGTTATAGTTTGGAGTTTGTTTGATGGCGAGTTTAATAGCCTGATGGCTGTGTGGCCCCACACGCCCCAACACACGTCCCACACATACACATAGCATGGTGGTGCAGCGGTAGAGCTGCTGTCGTACAGCACAAGAGTCCCGGGTTCCATCCTTACTACGGGTGCTGTCCGTACGGAGTTTGCACGTTCTCCCGGTGACCACGTGGGTTTTTTCTCCGGGTGCGCCGGTTTCCTCCCACATTCCAAAGACGTGCAGGTTTGTAGGTTAAATGGCTTCTGTAAATTGCCCCTAGTGTATAGGATGCAAATCTGGGGTAACTAGTGTCGGGGTGATCGTTGGTCCCTCAACCTTTTAGTTTAGTTTAGAGATATAGCATGGAATCAGACCCTTCGACCCACCCCTACACGGACACCAGTCCTACCCCTTAATCCCTGGATGCAGGAAGATTGTTCCCCATGTTGGGGAAGTCCAGGGCAAGGGATCACAGTTTAAGGATTAAGGGGGAAATCCTTTAGGACCGAGATGAGAAAAACATTTTTCACACAGAGAGTGGTGAATCTGTGGAATTCTCTGCCACAGAAGGTAGTTGAGGCCAGTTCATTGGCTATATTTAAGAGGGAGTTAGATGTGGCCCTTGTGGCTAAAGGGATCAGGGGGTATGGAGAGAATGCAGGTACAGGATACTGAGTTGGATGATCAGCCATGATCATATTGAACGGCGGCGCTGGCTCGAAGGGCCCAATGGCCTACTCCTACACCTGTTTTCTATGTTTCTATGTTACCCACTGGAGACAATTTACCTACAAACCTGCACGTCTTTGGGATGTGGGAGAAAACGAGAGCACCCGGAGAAACCCCACGCAGGTCACAGGGAGAACGCACAAAGCTCTGTACAGACAGCACCCGTAGTCAGGATCGAACCCGAGTCCCTGGCGCTTACGGTTGGCAACTTTCTCACTCCCAAATAAGGGACAAAAGGTCAAAATAAAGGACAAATTCCCGACAGCAATTCGTTGACCGACTTGGAGTGAATGATGAGTTGGCCCGGGTGCTGGACTGCACACGAAGCCCAGCCGGCGGGGTCAGCTGAGGAGTTTTGGCCAGGGCCACGCGACGTCACGCAGCAAAGTCCGGCACCCCATTCAACTCATGAACCGATGATCGGCCGTGAGAAGGAGGGGTGGTGGTGGTGTCGGCGGTCAGCGAAGGTCCGAAGGCCAGACAGCTGGCCGGGCTGACGACCGACGGGGCCACAGGCGAGGTGCTGCTGCTGCACTCCATGGGCTGCACTACGTCAGGACGGGTGAAGTGGGGCCGGACGCGGCGCTCCGACCCGACAGTCCCCTCGACCCGAGTAGTAGCAGTCAAATACGGGACAAGGTCGGTCCCGTACGGGACAAACCAACTTACATAGAAAATAGGTGCGGGAGGAGGCCATTCGGCCCTTCAAGCCAGCACCGCCATTGATTGTGACCATGGCTGATCGAGGGGACATTTAGCCCAATTCGAGGGGAATTTAGCCCAATATACGGGATGTCGTGGCTAGACAATAGACAATGGACAATAGGTGCAGGAGTAGGCCAGTCGGCCCTTCGAGCCAGCACCGCCATTCAATGTGATCATGGCTGATCATCCCCAATCACTACCCCGTTCCTGCCTTCTCCCCATATCCCCTGACTCCACTATCTTTAAGAGCCCTATCTAGCTCTCTCTTGAAAGTATCCAGAGAACCTGCCTCCACCGCCCTCTGAGGCAGAGAATTCCACAGACTCACCACTCTCTGTGAGAAAAAGTGTTTCCTCGTCTCCGTTCTAGACTTTAGAAATACAGCGTGGAAACAGGTCCTTCGCCCGACCGCCCCAGCGCCGACCAGCGATCACCCCGCACGCTAGTACTATCCCACAGGAGTTGCTACAGGAATGTATACAAGTACTGGTCAACACTTCAGTCATCAGGCACTGTAAACTCAAGCGGATAGCACTTTAGACTTCAGAGATCCAGCGCGGAAGTAGGCTCTTTGGCCCACTGAGTCCGCGCCAACCAACTGAGTTTCACCCCGTACACTAGCGCTATCCCACACACACTAGGGGCAATTTACAATTCACAATTTTACCGATGCCAATTAACCTACAAACCTGCACGTCTTTGGGGTGCGGGAGGAAACCGGAGCGCCCGGAGAAAACCCACGTGGTCACAGAGAGAGGGGTCTGTACAAACTCCGCACAGACAAGCACCCGTAGTCGGGATCGAACCAGGGTCTCTGATGCTGTGAGGCAGAGGCTGTACCAGCTGTGCCACCGTGCCGGCCAAGCAGATGTACGATATCTAGTTTATAACTAGTCCAAATGGGAATGAATGATGGGTATAGAGTGAGCATCCAACGTGACTAGTCCACACTGATATCCACGCTTCACTCACTCTTCACTCCTCACGCTGCCATGGTCAGCCGACCAACCTTTCAGCTCACCCTTGTGAATATGCAATTCAATTACAGGCGCTCCCGACTCGCGTGAGGGTCACGTCCCGCTGCACGCTTGTGTAAGTCAGATGTTACGTAAGTCGGAAACGGAAGAGCTACTACTGTACGACGTGGAGACCACATGGGGGGGGACTCCATGCTGGGACCACGGGGGAAGCTCTGTGCTGGGACCACGGAGGGAACTCCGTGCTGGGACCACAAGGGGTGCTCCGAGCTGGGACCACAGGGGGGAGCTCCGACAGACCATGGGGGGGGGGGGGGGGGGGGAAGCTCTGAGATGGGG
>CM075981.1:77693309-77703309 GCA_038087875.1 Malacoraja senta | reverse complement strand
TCTGCCACCTTTCTTCAGACATCCTTCCCTCCTCCGGCAGCTGGTTCCACACGCCCACCACCCTCTGTGTGAAGACGTTACCCCTCAGGTTCCTATTAAATCTTCCCCCCACCCCCCCACCCAATCCCCCTCACCTTAAACCTATATCCTCTGGTTCACAATTCCCCTGCTCCGGGCAAGAGACTCTGTGCGTCTACCCGATCTATTCCTCTCGTGATTTTATACGCCTCTGTAAGATCACCCCTCATCCTCCTGCGCTCTAAAGAATAGGTTCCTAGCCTGCCTATCCTCTCCCGATAGCTCAGGCCCTCGAGTCCTGGCAACATCCTTTTGAAATCTTCTCAGTACCCTTCCCAGCTTGACGACATCTTTCCAATCGCATGGTGCCCAGAACTGAACGCAATACTCTAAATGCGGCCTCACCAACGTCTTATACAACTGCAACATGACCTCCCAACTTCTATACTCAACGCCTCAATACTCTGACTGATGAAGGCCAATGTGCCAAAAGCCTTTGTGACCACCCTATCTACCTGTGGCGCCACTTTCAAGGAACCATGCACCTGCACTCCGAGATCCCTCTGCTCGACAACGCTCCCCAGACCCTGACCATTCCACAGTGTAGGTTCTGCTCATGTTAGACTTCCCAAAATGCAACACCTCACATTCCTCTGTATTAAATTCCATCGACCATTCCTCAGCCCACCACTGTTGGCAACCACTGTAGACAACACCACCCACTTTACACACACATATCTCTCAGAGGGCTCAGGTATACAATTGTCACCTGTACCGAGGTACAGTGAAAAGCTTTGTTTTTCACGCTGTCCATACAGGTCATTTATACCACACCACACAGTGGTGCAGCGGTAGAGTTGCTACCTCACCGCGCCACAGATCCGGGTTCCACCCTGACTACCAGTGTTGTCAGTATCCATTTGCGGGTCCGGGCAGCGGGCAGTCGACGGCCGCACAGCGGTCGGCTGCCCGCCCCTTTTCCGGCGGTTACGTCCGTGCCCGCGTGCCCCTGGAGAGGGAACACGCGGTGTCCACGGGGACTCTGGAGGCCTTCCGTGAACGCTGGTCGCCGCGGGAGGTCGAATGTGTTGTTGATAAAAATGTTAATATTTTAATTTGATAACATTGTTTGTAAAATGCCAATATAGGCATTCTTTGATCGTGTTACTACTTTGTATTTTTTGTCTGTTCTGAATAAAAGCATTTTGTATGAAAAAAAAAAAAAAGTGTTGTCAGTGTGCAGTTTGCACATTCTCCCTGTGACCACGTGGGTTTTCTCCAGGTGCTCTGGTTTCCTCCCACATTCCAAAGATGTGCAGGCTTGTAGGCTAACTGGCTTCTGTGTGATGTCCCCAGTGTGAGGGATGGATCTGGTGTATGGGGATCGCTGGTCGGCATGGACTCGGTGGACCGAAGGGCCTGTTTCCATGCAGTATCTCTAAACTAAACCGAACTGAACTTAACCATGCGTAAATACAATCAGGTCAAGCTCCAGGACAATACACAGAGCAAAGGGAAGGATATGGAGCGCAGGATATGCTTGCCATAGAGGGAGTACAGAGAAGGTTCCACCAGACTGATTCCTGGGATGTCTGGACTTTCATATGAGGAAAGACTGGATAGACTCGGCTTGTACTCGCTGGAAATTTAGAAGATTGAGGGGGGATCTTATAGAAAGGTACAAAATTCTTAAGGGGTTGGACAGGCTAGATGCAGGAAGATTATTCCCGATGTTGGGGAAGTCCAGAACACAGTTAAGGATAAAGGGGAAATCTTTTAGGACTGAGATGAGAAAAACATTTTTCACACAGAGAGTGGTGAATCTCTGGAATTCATCTGCCACAGAAGGTAGTTGAGGCCAGTTCATTGGCTATATTTAAGAGGGAGTTAGATGTGGCCCTTGTGGCTAAAGGGATCAGGGGGGTATGGAGAGAAAGCAGGTACGGGATACTGAGTTGGATGATCAGCCATGATCATATTGAATGGCGGTGCAGGCTCGAAGGGCCGAATGGCCTACTCCTGCACCTATTGTCTATGTTTCTATGTTTCTATGTAGTTCTCAGCATTGTAGCACACCAGTTCCATAGACAATGCTTGAAATACAACAGATATCAGGGAACAAAGTACCACACCAAAATATAAAGCAAGACTTGCACGAGAGATAAATGATTCAACAGATTCTATAAAAAAAAAATTCAGCTCAGGAAATGGAGCCGGAGTCTGCATACAAAGTACCCATCCAATACTGCTGATGTATTTGAAAAGAAGAGAAAGTGGAATGACTGAGCACGAGGACAAGCACTGTGTCAAGTCAATGACAAAGACTCGAGGGAGCAGGAAACAGGGCACAAGGACACATTGGAGGATCAGCGTGGGTAGTTTACACCTCAGCGGTACGAACGTTGACTTCTCCAACTTCAGACAGCCTTTGCTTTCTCCCTCCCTCCCCTCCCCTCCCCCCGTTCTCCCACCTGTCTTACTGTCTCCGCCTACATTCTACCTTCGTCCCGCCCCCTCCCCCGACAACAGTCTGAAGGAGGGTCTCGACCCGAAACATCACCCATCCCTCCATTCATCCTCTCCGGAGATGCTGCCTGACCCGCTGAGTTACTCCAGCGTGTTGTGTCTACCAACAGGACACAAGGTGCTGGGGTAACTCAGCGGGTCAGGCAGCATCTCTGAAGAACATGGACCGATGACGTTTTGATTTGGGAGCAGTGGGAAGAAGGGTGATGGAAACATAGAAACATCGAAAATAGGTGCAGGAGTCGGCCGTTCGGCCCTTCGAAGCCAGCACCGCCATTCAATATGATCATGGCTGATCGTTCAAAATCAGTACCCCGTTCCTGCTTGGTCCCCATATCCCTTGATTCGTTAGCCCCAAGAGCTGCATCTGACTCTTGCTTGAATACATCTGACTCGAAACCTCCACTGTCCATGTTCTCCGGAGATGTTGCCTGTCCCGCTGAGGTACTCCAGCATTTTGTGTCTATCTTCGGTAAACCTCTGATAGTTTTATGGATTCTATCGGGTCTCTCCTCAACCTCTGGCATCCCGGAGAAAACAATCCGTCCAACCTATCCTTGTAGCAAACACCTCCTAATCCAGGGCCTCATCCTGGTGCACCTTCTCCTGAGCCCCCCACATCCGTCCGGTAATGGGGGAGACCAGAACTGTGCACAATCGCCCAACTAATGCAATGAAAGTGGTCGCAACGTTACTGTAGGAAACATTTGCAAAGATATGGTGCACAAGGCGTCCAAGAGGATTGCACAGAAGGAATAGCATTCGACGTCCAATAGAATAAAGAAAGGTTCAGTCTGAAGAAGGGTCTCGACCCGACACGGCACCCACTCCGTTTCTCCAGAGAAGCTGCCTGACCCGCTGAGTTACTCCAAATTTTTTGTGCCCATCAAGGTTTAGTTTAGTTAGTTTTAGTGCATGCTCACGTGTACCGAGGTACAGTGAACAGTTCTGTAAAAGGGCGCACACTGGAAACATAGAAAACATAGACAACAGGTGCAGGAGGAGGCCATTCGGCCCTTCGCGCCAGCACCGCCATTCATTGTGATCATGGCTGATCGTCCCCTATCAATAACCCGTGCCTGCCTTCCCCCCATATCCCTTGACTCCAGTAGCCCCTAGAGCTCTATCTAACTCTCTCTTAATCATCCAGTGACTTGGCCTCCACTGCCCTCCGTGGCAGGGAATTCCATAAATTTCACAACTCTCTGGGTGAAAACGTTTTTTCTCACCTCAGTCTTAAATGACCTCCCCTTTATTCTAAGACTGTGGCCCGTGTTCTGGACTCGCCCAAACTGGGAACATTTTTCCTGCATCTAGCTTGTCCAGTCCTTTTATAATTTTATATGTTTCTATAAGAACCCCCTGCTCATCCTTCTAAACTCCAGTGAATACAAGCCTAGTCTTTTCAATCTTATTACTGCATTGCTGGGACAACCTATGTATCATTGAAACACTTGGGCGGCATGGTGGAGTTGCTGCCTTACAGCGCCAGAGACGTGGGTTCGATCCTGACTACGGGTGCTGTCTGTACGGAGTTTGTACGTTCTCCCCGTGACCCGCGTGGTTTTCTCCGTGATCTCCGGTATCCTCCCACACTCCAAAGACGTACAGGGTTGTGCGTTAATTGGCTTGGAATAACTGTCAATTGTCCCTAGTGTGCGTAGGACAGCGTTAATGTGCGGGGATCGCTGGTCGGTGCGGACTCAGTGGTCATGGGGCCTGTTCCCTCGCTGTATCTCTAAACTAAAAATTAAAACCTTGCACCCTAGGTGTCCAGTCGAGTTGAGCTGAATTTTATTCTCATGAGTATTATTCGCACAAGTAAGTGAGGTACAATGAAAAAATGTCGCTTGCAGCAACATCACAGGCTCAGACAGACAGACAAAAACATCAATGATACATAACCCATACATACAGTACTTATCTATATTACTAAAAGTCTGATCTTGACCGCTTTTGGCTCGCTGTGCTGTGATTTCCGAGAGAACGCCGCCACCTACGGCCATCATTTTTGGCCACCTCGCTCAGAGCCCCCCCCTCCGCCTTCCTGGACCAGAGGATTTTTCCCATCGATGTTTTAAAATAATTTGCCATTCTCTCTGCTGCCCCTTGCTGGAGGGAGGGGGAGGGACTATAAAACCAGGAAGTGGTGTGCCTCACTCAGTCTCTGCAAGATGGAGGAAGCCAGAGGGTCACGTCTCTCTGAGCGCTGAATAACACCGAACACATGTCTACTCAACTGTGAGTGCCCTTAATGTGGTTTGAAAATGAAAATATGGTTGTTTTGAAGTAAAAAGGCACTGCCTGCAAATGGTTGTTTGGGGGGGTTGGGTTGAAGTGAAAAGGCACTGCCTGCAAATGGTTGTTTGGGGGTTGGGTTGAAGTGAAAAGGCACTGCCTGCAAATGGTTGTTGTCTAAACTTGACAACTTCCTAAACATGACAAATTCCACTTGAATTTGGTGGCCTTGCACCCTCCTTGAAATGGTATGAAACTGCACTTGAATTTGGTGGCCTTGCACCCTCCTTGAAATGGTATGAAACTGCACTTGAATTTGGTGGCCTTGCCTCTGCTTGAAATGGTATGAAACTGCACTTGAATTTGGTGGCCTTGCACCCTGCTTGAAGTGGTTGGAAACTGCACTTGAATTTGGTGGCCTTGCACCCTGCTTGAAGTGGTAGGAAAATGGATTTGAATTTGGTGGCCTTGCACTCTGCTTGAAATGGAATTTCAAGGAATAGCCGTGAGTCAACTGCCAGTCCACCAGCCGTGAGTGAGCTGCCAGCACATCAGGCGTGAGGGACTGAGCTGCCACCCCAAGAATCCATTTAGCCCACACTGCCATACTAGCCCTCTGGAGTTCAGTAGTCCCTGCAGCCAACAACACCCATACCAGCACTCCAGCAAGCCCCCCCCCCCACTGGCCACCAATATTGGAATTGGTGGAGAGGTGGAATATTGCGTTGGGGGACCAGCCCTCCCGTGTGAACATGGGACCCCAACGGGTCCCACTTAGTCTAGTACCTTCTGTAAGACAGGACAGATGCTGCAAAAATAAATAAAACCAAGTGGAATCTGAAAGTTTGGAAAGTAGGTTATTCCTGTTTTTTGATTTTTGAAGGTAGTCAAAAATGCTGGAGAAACTCAGCGGGTGAGGCAGCATCTATGGAGCAAAGGAAATAGGCAACGTTTTGGGCCGAAACGTTGCCTATTTCCTATTTTGTTCGCTCCATAGATGCTGCCTCACCCACTGAGTTTCTCCAGTATTTTTGTCTACCTTCGATTTTCCAGCATCTGCAGTTCCTTCTTGAACATTTTGATTTTTGAAACTGGTTTCTGATGTTGCTGTTTACAAGTTAGAGTCCTGTTATGAGCAACTGTGACTTTAACAGCTGGGGACTTCAGTTTCACAATCTGGCCATTAAGATGACAGCGAGCTATCGGCAGTGTTGGCCTTCTGATGGTGGGAATGCGTGGACCAAAACCTCGTGTGGAGATTTAAAATGCCATAGCGTAAAGTTCCAAAGATTCTGCTTTCGAACACACCTTGTGTATTTCCATATTTATGTGTATGTGTGTGTGTATTTGTACGTTTGTACAACCAGAGAGCAGTGCTGAACTACCATCTACCTCTTTGATCGGACTTTGCTGGCTTTACCTTGCACTAAACGTTATTCCCTTATCATGTATCTATTCACTGTAAGTGGATTAATTGTAATCACGTATTATAGTCTTTCTGCTGTCTGTTTAGCACGCAACAAAGAGCTATTCACTGTACCTCGGTACACGTGACAATATACTAAACTGAAAACGTGTGTGTGTGTGTGTGTGTGTGTGTGTGTGTGTGTGTGTGTGGTGTGTGTGTGTGTGTGTGTGTGTGTGTGTGTGTGTGTGTGTGTGTGTGTGTGTGTGTGTGTGTGTGTGTGTGTGTGTGTGTGTGTGTGTGTGTGTGTGTGTGTGTGTGTGTGTGTGTGTGTGGTGTGTGTGTGTGTGTGTGTGTGTGTGTGTGTGTGTGTGTGTGTGTGTGTGTGTGTGTGTGTGTGTGTGTGTGTGTGTGTGTGTGTGTGTGTGTGTGTGTGTGTGTGTGTGTGTGTGTGTGTGTGTGTGTGTGTGTGTGTGTGTGTGTGTGTGTGTGTGTGTGTGTGTGTGTGTGTGTGTGTGTGTGTGTGTGTGTGTGTGTGTGTGTGTGTGTGTGTGTGTGTGTGTGTGTGTGTGTGTGTGTGTGTGTGTGTGTGTGTGTGTGTGTGTGTGTGTGTGTGTGTGTGTGTGTGTGTGTGTGTGTGTGTGTGTGTGTGTGTGTGTGTGTGTGTGTGCGTGTGTGCGTGTGTGCGTGTGTGCGTGTGTGCGTGTGTGCGTGTGTGCGTGTGTGCGTGTGTGCGTGTGTGCGTGTGTGCGTGTGTGCGTGTGTGCGTGTGTGCGTGTGTGCGTGTGTGCGTGTGTGCGTGTGCGCGTGTGCGCGTGTGCGCGTGTGCGCGCGTGCGCGCGTGCGCGTGCGCGCGTGCGCGCGTGCGCGCGTGCGCGCGTGCGCGCGTGCGTGCGTGCGTGCGTGCGTGCGTGCGTGCGTGCGTGCGTGCGTGCGTGCGTGCGTGCGTGCGTGCGTGCGTGCGTGCGTGCGTGCGCGTGTGTGTGAGCGCGTGAGCATGAGCGCAACTGAACTGTATGTGGGTGAGCGCCATTGTGTTTGTTAGTGTGCATATGTAGCTGGTCTGTATTTGTGAGTAACTATGTACGCAAGCATGTTGAAGTGCAAGTGCTGGTTAACAAAATAAGGCACAGAGTGCTGGAGTAACTCAGCGGGTCAGGCAGCATCTCCGGAGAACATGGGTAGGTGACGTTGAAGAAAGTGTCCCGACCGGAAACGTCGCCTATCCATGTTTCCCAGGGATGCTGCCTGACCCGCTGAGTTACTCCAGCACTTGCCATCTTTTTTTCAACTTGCCTGGTTTAGTTCCCTCACCGCCCCAACCTCCCTTTTCCTGTTTACACCCCCCTACTCCAATCATTCTGAAGAAGGATTGTGAACTGAAACGTTGCCTATCCATTGTCATATGTGGATAGAATGGAGCGGCTGGGCTTGTATATTCTGGAATTTGGAAGGATGAGAAGGGATCTTATTGAAACATATAAGATTACTAGACTAAGTGGGACCCGTTGGGTCCCATGTTCACACGGAGGGCTGCTCCCCCAACGCAATATTACACCTCTCCACCAATTCCAATATTGGTGGCCAGTTGGGGGGGGGGGCTTCCAGAGGGCTAGTATGGACATTGTGGGCCAAATGGATTCTTGGGGTGGCAGCTCAGTCACTCAAGCCTGATGTGCTGGCAGCTCACTCTCGGCTGGTGGGCTGGCAGTTGACTCACGGCTATTCCTTGAAATTCCATTTCAAGCAGGGTGCAAGGCCACCAAATTCAAGTGCAGTTTCGTACCACTTCAAGCAGGGTGCAAGGCCACCAAATTCAAGTGCAGTTTCATACCACTTCAAGCAGGGTGCAAGGCCACCATAAAACCACACAAAACACCACACTCAGTAGACATTCAGTGTATTCAGTTGATTCACAGCTCAGACAGAGTCGTGACCTCTCCCTCCCCCATCTTGCAGAGACTGAGCCAAACCCACACGTCCGGGTTTTATAATCCCTCCCCCCTCGCACCGGAAGAGGCGTGGCCTTCATGGCGTGATTGACAGGATCGAGATTCTCAACATTTTTTAAACACTAATAACACTTTTATTTTTCATTGATGGGAAGAATCCTCTGCACCTGATGAGCGGAGGGGGACTGAGTAAGATGGCCAAAAATCACAGCCGTAAGTGGTAGCGTTTTATCTAAAATCAATATACACTGCAAACAGGAAGTTGTCAAGTTTAGACTTTTAAATCATGTGCTTTATTTCAAACCAACCACCCCCAACAACCGTTTGCTGTGCTTTATTTCAAACCAACCACATTTTCATTTTCAAACCACATTAAGGGCACTCAAGGTCAGTAAAACCACACTCACAGTTTAGTAGACATGTGTTCAGTGTTATTCACAGCTCAGACTGGGAGACATGACCCTCTCACTCCCCCATCCTGCAGCGACTGACTGAGGCACTCAACACTTCAGGGTTTTATAGTCCCTCCGGAAGGGGCGTGGCCTTCAGGAGAGAGAATCTCAACATTTTTTAAACACCAATAACTCTTTTATTTTTCATCGATGGGAAAAATCCTCTTGTCGTGCACAGCGGAGGGGGACTCTGAGTAAGATGGCCAAAAATCACAGCCGTAAGTGGCAGCGTTTTTTCTAAAATCAATATACAGAACAACAGGAAGTGGTCAAGATCAGACTTTTAGTAATAGAGATTAAGGGTTTGGACACGCTAGAGGCAGGAAACATGTTCCCGATGTTGTGGGAATCCAGAACCAGGGGCCACAGTTTAAGAATAAGGGATAGGCGATTTAGAACGGAGATGAGGAAAAACCTTTTTCACCCAGAGGGTTGTGAATCTGTGGAATTCTCTGCCTCAGAGGGCAGTGGAGGCCAATTCTCTGGATACTTTCAAGAAAGAGTTAGATAGAGCTCTTAAAGATAGCGGAGTCAGGGGATATGGGGAGAAGGCAGGAACGGGGTACTGATTGTGGATGATCAGCCATGATCACAATGAATGGCGATGCTGGCTCGAAGGGCCGAATGGCCTACTCCTGCACCTATTGTCACTTGTCTATTGTCCACGGATGCTGCCTGACTCACTGAGTTCCTCCAGACGCACTAAGACGGATTGCACTCGGTATTGGGGGGAAGAGACGTCAAGCAGGCCTGCTCTTCCCGGAAGACCAGAGACCGGGAGGATGGAGCCAGCGATGAGCGCGGATGTGAGGGGCGAGGAGCGAGGAGCAAGGCCGGTGGGAGAGGAGAGGGGACCGGGGTCTGGCCCACTGCACCCTCCAGGTATCGGTCCCCGGGGAACAAGGGTGGACGGGCGAGGAGAGGGACGAGGGGGTCATTGGTCGATCCACACGTCCAGGGAAGGTGACGGCTGGAGGCCTCACAGCAGCCTGGGGCTCGCCTGGATTGGGCACCGCTCATAACACCTAGAGTGTGGACTAGACTCTGAAAATAGCACCACAACATGGCGCCTCTTGCACGCGGGATCAGTAGACTGTTCCTGAAGTCTGAAGAAGGGACTCGAACCGAAACGTCGCCTATTTCCTTCTCTCCATAGATGCTGCCTCACCCGCTGAGTTTCTCCAGCTTTTATGTCTACCTTTGATTTTCCAGCATCTGCAGTTCCTTCTTAAACAGTAGACTGTTCCTGTACACTTTGCTAATCGGCGCTGTGCTTAGGTACAGCGATACCCTAGCTGTTTGTAAGAAAACAATTTCACTGTGCGATTCCAATTCACACATCTGGCAATAAAAACACCATTGAGCCATTGAACATTTTGTGTTTGGCTCAGGCTTCGAACATCTACATT
>CM075981.1:77635581-77693109 GCA_038087875.1 Malacoraja senta | reverse complement strand
CGTGTACCGAGGTACAGTGAAAAGCTTTTTATTGCATGCTAACCAGTCAGCGGAAAGACAATACATGATTACAATCGAGCCATTCACAGTGTACAGATACATGATAAGGGAATAACGTTTAGCCCAAGGTAAAGCCAGCAAAGTCCGGTCAAGGATAGTCCGAGGGTCACCAATGAGGTGGATAGTAGTTCAGCACTGCTCTCTGGTTGTGGTGGGATGGTTCAGTTGCCTGATAACAACTGGGAAGAAACTGTCCCTGAATCTGGAGGTGTGCGTTTTCACACTTCTGGGCAGTAGGACTGAAGAAGGGTCTCGACCTGAAACGTCACCCGTTCTTTCTCTCCAGAGATGCTGCCTGACCCGCTGAGTTACTCCGGCATTTTGTGTTTATCTACAGCTGTAATCAGGAATCGGAATACAAATTGAATTTTCCTCTTCCCTGCTCTGCTCTGACGACCTGGACCTTATCAGAAGACAGCAGGCCTGCTGAGTGACCTGGGGCAAAATGGTTTGCCTTACGAGACCATGTACATCAGCCAGTCTGACTTATCAGTGAAATGTCTCCTAATTACATCACCGACTTACATAACTCGCATTACACTTCCATAATTGCACCAAATGTGTATCACATGAGTGTGGTCCTGGCTTCTATAGGGCACGAACAAACAGTAAAAACAATCATCTTGCAAAAACAAACTTGCAGTAATCAAATATAATCAATGTGAATCATGACCCAGCTATAATGGGACTTGGAGGTTTATTAATGAAACTGTCCATGGATACACTGTGACCTGCTGAACCTGAAATGCTACACTTGTCGCTTTACCTCATCCCCCCCCCCCTCCCCCCCCAACTCCATCCAAGGACCCAAGCAGTCTATCTAGGTGAGGCAGAGGTTCACCTGCATCTCCTCCAACCTCATCTATTGCATCCGCTGCTCTAGGTGTCAACTGCTCTACATCGGTGAGACCAAGCGTAGGCTTGGCGATCGCTTCGCCCGAACACCTCCGCTCGGTCCGCATTAACCAACCCGATCTCCCGGTGGCTCAGCACTTCAACTCCCCCTCCCATTCCGTATCCGACCTCTCTGTCCTGGGCCTCCTCCATGGCATGAGCGAGTCCCACCGCAAATTGGAGGAGCAGCACCTCATGTTTCGCTTGTTTAAGAAGGAACTGCAGATGCTGGAAGAGTAGATAAAAATGCTGGAGAAACTCAACAGGTGAGGCAGCATCTAAGGAGCAAAGGAATAGGTGACGTTTAGGGCCAAGACCCTTCGACCCGAAACGTCACCTATTCCTTCGCTCCATAGATGCTGCCTCACCCGCTGAGTTTCTCCAGCATTTTTATCTACCTTCATATTCGGGCAGTTTACACCCCAGCGGTATGAACATTGACTTCTCCAATTTCAGGTAGTCCTTGCTTTCTCCATCCTTCCCCTCCCCTTCCCAGCTCTCCCACAGCCTACTGACTCTGCCTCTTCCTTTCTACTTCCTGCCCCTTCCCCACCCCCACATCAGTCTGAAGAAGGGTCTCGACCGGAAACGTCACCTATTCCTTCGCTCCATAGATGCTGCCTCACCCGCTGAGTTCAGTTTCAGTTCAGGCCCTTTCACACCAGTGCCAAGGTAAAAGAAAAACGTTTTTCGTTGAAAACTATCGGGTGGCACCATGGTGGTGGAGCTGCTGCCCTCACAAGGCAACGCAGCCTGGTTTCACAAAAGCTCCATCCAAGACCACGAGCAATTGCAGGGGAGCTGTGGACGCAGCCCAGACCATCGCACCAACCAACCTCCCTCCCATTGACTCTGTTTACACCTCACGCTGCCTCGGCAAGGCCAGCAGCACAATCAAGGGCGAGCAGCACCCCTGGCCACTCCCTCCTCTCCCCTCTCCCATCAGGCAAGAGGTACAGAAGTGTGAAAACGCACACCTCCAGATTCAGGGACAGCTACTTCTGCCAGCTGTTATCAGGTAACTGAATCATCCCACCACAACCAGAAAGACCCCACCATCTGAGCTCCTGTCCAGCTCATCGCAGAACCTCAGACTATCTCTGATTGGACTTTACTGGACTTTATCGTGAACTAAACGTTATTCAGGTTTTTCCCTTTAACATGTGCCTGTACACGGTGGACGGCTCGATTGTAATCATGTGTTGTCTTTCCACCGACTGGTTAGCACACAACAAAAGCTTTTCACTGCACCTCGTTACATATGACAATAGACGAAACTCAACTAAACTTAACTTGACTCAGTGACCCGGATTGGACCCTGACCTGTGTGAGTGGTGTCTGTGTGGAGTTCGCACAATCTCGCTGTGACATTAGTTCTACGTCAGCCCACTTTCTCATCCACTCCCAACACACGTGAGGCAATTTACCTGTGAACTTTCCCCTGACCTCTCACCTTAGGGGGGGTCAGAGGTTACGGGGAGAAGGCAGGAGAATGGGGTTAGGAGGGAGAGATAGATCAGCCATGATTGAATGGCGGAGTAGAGTTAATGGGCCGAATGGCCTAATTCTGCTCCTATTACTTATGACCTTAAACCAATTTGTCCGCAAAAACCAGACTATTGGATGAAATAATCCATTCTTGAACACAAACCAAGATCCAGATAACATTCAGGCATGGGCTGACATAAAAACAACCTGGTAATGTTTAGTTTAGTTTAGTTAAGTTTAGTTTAGTTTAGTTTAGTTGAGGAAGGAACTGCAGATGCTGGTGTAAACCAAAGATAGACACAGAATGCTGGAGTAACTCAGCGAGGCAGGCAGCATCTCTGGAGAGAAGGAATGGATGAAGAAGGGTCTGGACCCGAAACGTCACCCATTCCTTCTCTCCAGAGATGCTGCCTGTCCGGCTGAGTTACTCCAACATTTTGTGTCTATCTTAGTTTAGTTTAGTTTACAGATACAGCATGGAAACAGGCCCTTCGGCCCACCAAGTCCACGCTGACCTGCGATCTACTATCCCACACACTAGGGACAATTTTGGAAGCCAATTAACCTACAAACCCACACACCTTTGCAATAACATATATAACATATAACATATAACAATTACAGCATGGAAACAGGCCATCTCGGCCCTTCTGGTCCGTGCCGAACACTTATTCTCCCCTAGTCCCATCTACCTGCACTCAGACCATAACCCTCCATTCCTTTCCCGTCCATATACTTATCCAATTTATTTTTAAATTATAAAATCGAACCTGCCTCCACCACTTCCACTGGAAGCTCATTCCACACAGCCACCACTCTCTGAGTAAAGAAGTTCCCCCTTCATGTTACCCCTAAACTTTTGTCCCTTAATTCTCAAATCATGTCCTCTTGTTTGAATCTTCCCTACTCTCAATGGAAAAAGCTTATCCACGTCAACTCTGTCTATCCCAATGCGGGAGTAAACCGGAGCACCTGGAGGAAACCCACACGGTCACAGGGAGAACGTGCAACCTCCACACAGGCAGCACCCGACGTCAGGATCGAATCCGGGTCTCTGGCGCTGTGAGGCAGCAGCTCTACCAGCTGCGCCACTGTGCCAACTAATGGGGGTATTTGGGATTAAGAAATGAGGCAAGGATGCAGATCACTGGCAAAGGATTTGGAAAGGGTTGTGCCAAAAAAAGCAAAAAAGAAAATTCTACTTGAATTCTTCACAAGAAATAAATAATTCTGGCCTACAGGCCCAGACCTGCTGTCTTGACAGCATTGGACTAGAACCGAGATAGGAACAGATTTAAATGTAAACATATCGTAAATTTCAAGTTCAGATGACCAATATATTAATAATCAGAACAGTCTCTCCCAGTTGAAGCTGGAAATAGTAAATTAAAAGACAGATATAGTATCTTAGTTCAGTTTAGTTTATTGCCACGAGCACCGAGCTACTGTGAAAAGCTTTTGTTGCGTGCTAACCAGTCAGCAGAAAGACAATACATGATTACAATCGATCCATTTACAGTGTATGGATACATGATAAGGGAATAACGTTTAGTGCAAGGTAAAGTCCGATCAAGGATAGTCCGAGGGTCACCAAAGAGGTAGATAGTAGTTCAGCACTGCTCTCTGGTTGTGGTGGGATGGTTCAGTTGCCTGATAACAGCCGGGAAGAAACTGTCCCTGAATCTGGAGGTGTGCGTTTTCACACTTCTGTACCGTTTACCTGATTGGAGAGGGGAGAGGAGGGAGTGGCCAGGGTGCGACTCGTCCTTGATGATGCTGCTGGCCTTGCCGAGGCAGCGTGAGGTATAAATGGAGTCAGTGGAAGGGAGGTTGGTTTGTGCGATGGTCTGGGTTGTGTCCACAATTAGCTGCAATTTCTTATGGTCCTGGATGGAGCTGTTCCCAAACCAAGCTGTGATGAAACCTAATAAAATGCTTTCTCTGGTGCATCTTCTATGGAATCTTTACAAATATGGGCTGAGAATTGAGGCAACATTCTTGCTACCATCTCAGTACTGTTTAAATGGCATGAACTTTGAACTCTACAAATTTAAGTAACATCTGACAACTCCCTATTCTCGCCTAAACCCCCCGTTTCATTCTCCTCCTTCCCCCCCCTCCCCTCATCCTCTGTGCCTCACCTGAACTTGTACTCATTCTCCCCATTCCCCTCCCCCTCCATCTCTCCTCTTGCTTCACAATTCGCAACTCTTCACACCTTCTGTTTGTTCATTCTTGGCCTACCAACCATCTGCCTATCAACCCCCCACCCCCCCCCATGTGTCCACCTATTACCTGTCAAGTGTTGTCCAGCCTCTCCTCTCTCCCAACTTCCTCCCCCCCCCCCCTACGCAATCAGTCTGAAGAAGGATCTCGAACCGAAACATCACCCGTCCGTGTTCTCCAGAGATGCTGCCTGACCCGCTGAGTTACTAAAACACTGTGCGTTTATTTTGTAAACCAGCGTCCGCAGTTCCTTGTCTCTTCTTCTCAACACTTAATAATCACCACTTCTTAATACTTGTCAATTAGCTTAATTACCAAGTTGGGATTTAAAAAGAGTTAAGCTCGAATCAGGTCAACAATGTGTCCCTGCATTAACCTGCTCAGAAAATTGTGCAATGAATTAAAATCCTCAAATCCGAAACATTCACATTACGGAGTGAGTGATCGACCCATCAATGTCTAAACAACGGGCAAAAAGGACAATTAATTTCAACTTGTCCACTGGTTGCAATCTGCAACTTGAGTTAGAGCTGAGTACAGAAGCATTTAATAGCCATGGGTACATAAATTAATTACTTAAATAACAAATCATCAAAGAGTAATTACTGCACGAAATGAGCAGCCGATCTGTGGCATTTCATGTGATCCGCTATAAATCATTTTTTGAAAATAAAAATAAAAAATGTGGATGCTGGAAATCTGAAGTGTTGGGCCAATCACACAATGCTGGAGTAACACACGGGACAGGCAGCATCTCTGGGGAAGGTGACGTTTGAGGTCAACACCCTTCTTCAGATTCGTAGAGTTACTCCAGCATTTTGTGCCTATCTTCGGTGTAAACAGTTCCTCCCATATTTTGTCTGCTCCACTGCGAAATCTCCTGAAGGTGTGCCGACTTAAAGACGTTCTCCTCTTCTCCCCGACGAGGGTCCTGCAACACCCTCTCTCGCTGCTCCTCCTGTGATTCCTCCTGCTCTACAGCTAACCTTCCATATCTCTGTGTCTCCCTCTCCCCTCAGTCTGAAGTAAGGTCGCAACCATAAAAAGGTCACCCATTCCTTCTCACCAGAGATGCTGCCTGTCCCGCTGAGTTATAGCCCTGTCCCACGGTACGAGTTCATTCCAAGAGCTCTCCCGAGTTTAAAAAAAATCAAACTCGTGGTAAGCACGGAGAATGGACGTAGCGGCTACGTCGGAGCTCGGGGACGTCTCTTAGCGCTAACGGCAGGTACTTGGGGAGACTCGCTAATGGCAGGTAAGCACTGGGAAGACTCGTGAAGATTTTTCATAATGATGAAAAATGTCCACGAGAGCCCCGAGTACCGACGAGCGGCCACTACCGTAAATCTCCGAGTTCGAATCAGGGCAAACTCGGGAGAGCTCTTGGAATGAACTCGTAACGTGGGACAGGGGTTTTACTCCAGCATTTTGTGTCTATCTTCGGTGTAAACCATCATCCTCAGTTCCTTCTTACACATTAATCTTTTAAATCTCTTTTCCACCTGCAAATCTAGCAGTATTCCTACATTCTGCACGTTGCATCTTTCCGATTGCACCTGTGCTTCATTTTATTTGATTGTATTTGCATACAGTATTATCTGACCAGATTGGAAAGCATGCAAAACAAGGTTCTGCTGGGGAAATAGCAGCCTATAACCAATACTTAATTAAATAATTCATATGGGAAAGGTGGGGATGAGGCAGCAGCTCAGCCTTGATTTAACTGAATGTCAGAGCGGACTCGAAGGAACCGAAGGAACTACACCTTCTCTTTCAAATGGTCTTAAAAACTAAATTTGTGTGGCGCTGCGGTAGAGTTGCTGCCTCACAGCGCCAGAGACCCGGGTTCGATCCTGACTACGGGTGCTGTATGTACGGAGTTTGTACGTTCTCTCCGTGTGACCTGCGTGGGATTTCTCCGAGATCTTTGGTTTCCTCCCGCACTCCAAACACGTTCAGGTTGTGTCGGTTAATTGGCTTGGTATAAGTGTAAATTGTCCCTAGTGTGTCAAAGTCAATTTTATTTGTCAAATGCACCGGAAGGTGCAGTGAAATGAATTTGCCAGCAGCGATACACTTAAAAAGAACACACAATGCACAATAAGATTTAACATAAACATCCACCACAGCATTCTTCACAAAGTTCAGCCAGTCCTCCTCCTCTGTGTGTGTGTGTGTGTGTGTGTGTGTGTGTGTGTGTTGGATAGTGTTAATGTGCGGGGATCGCCGGTCAGCACGGACTTGATGGGCCGAAGGGCCTGATTCTGCACTGTATCTCTAAACTAAACTAAAGTAATTCGCTTTTTAAAAAACACACTTAATTTTATGATTTTTAATCAAAATGTACAGATTTATTGTCCATCCTAATTGTCCTTGACATTCATTATGTGGTGAGGCACCAGGTTGAACCCACTCAATCCGCGGTTTGAAAAAATAACCTTCTGGTAAACCACCTTTAATGCTTCTGATGAGGCTCATCGCTCAGTGCTGTTGGGTCCGGGACTCCACTGCATTAAAGGTGGTTTAATGGGATGACTCTCAGCCAGGCTGGGATACATCCCCGTTAAACCACCTTCAATGTAGTGGAACCCTGGACCCAACAGCTACTGCCCTGCAGTTGACTGTCTCAACCTACAGAGAGAGTGGTGAACACAGCCCAGTCCTCACCACCTTATTTACCCAGAGGGTGGTGGAGGCTGAGGGGTAACTCAGCGGGACTGGCGGCATCTCCGGAGAGAAGGAAATAGGTGACGTTGCGGGTCGAGACCCTTCTTCAGACTGACAGTCAGGGGAGAGGGAAATCTAGAGATATGGAAGGGTAAGGAGTGAAAACGACAGATCAAAGCAGATGATTGATAAGGAAACGTAGAATGGTTCATCGTTAGCTGAGGGGAAGATGACAACGAGGCAACCATTAATGATTTAGATGAAGGGATTCAAATTAACATTAGCAAATTTGCAGATGGCACAAAGCTGGGTGGCAGTGTGAACTGTGAGGAGGATGCTATGAGGATGCAGGGTGACATGGACAGGTTGGGTGAGTGGGCAGATGCATGGCAGATGCAGTTTAATGTGGATAAATGTGAGGTTATCCAATTTGGTGGCAAAAACAGGAAGGCAGATTATTATCTCAATGGTGTCAAATTGGGAAAAGGGGAAGTACAACGAGATCTGGGGGTCCTTGTTCATCTGTCACTGAATGTAAGCATGCAGGTACAGCAGGCAGTGAAGAAAGCGAATGGCATGTTGGCCTTCATAACAAGAGGAGTTGAGTATAAGAGCAAAGAGGTCCTTCTGCAGTTGTACAGGGCCCTAGTGAGACCACACCTGGAGTATCGTGTTCAGTTTTGGTCTCCAAATTTGAGGAAGGACATTCTTGCTATTGAGGGAGTGCAGCGTAGGTTCACAAGGTTAATTCCCAGGATGGCAGGACTGTCATATGCGGAGAGAATGGAGCGGCTGGGCTTGTATACTCTGGAATTTAGAAGGATGAGAGGGTATCTTATTGAAACATATGATTATCTCCCAAAAAAGTTTTTCAAAAAACTGGACTCAGACATTACAAATTTTATATGGGATTACAAATCCCACAGAATACAAAGAACACACCTTAACAAACGAAAAGAGTTGGGGGGTCTAGCGCTCCCTAACTTTATGTATTATAACTGGGCAGTAAATATTAAAAATATGATTCACCTGCTGGACAATTCTGCCCAGCAGGTGGACTGGATTATAATGGAAAAAGGGGATTGCTCCCCGAATAATATAGGAGCGATTATTCTCTCTCCAATAAATTTGAATAATAAAAATTATAATAAAAATCCAATTATATATAGCACTATTAGAACATGGAAGCAAATAAAACAGAATCTAAAATTAAGAAACCTATCTCTCTTAATACCAATAGTCAATAACCCATCGTTTAAACCTTCAATCATAGATAAAGCATTTATACAATGGGAAAGAATGGGAATTAAAACGCTCGAAGATCTGTATGAATTAGAAAAATTACTATCATTCCAACAACTACAACTGAAATATAATTTGAAAAATAATCAATATTTTAAATATATACAAATCTGTGACTATTTGAAAACACACACAAAAGATTATTATAATATGCCTTCCGACTTACTAGATGAAGCAATGAAGACAAAGGCGGAATCAGTTAATTTAATATCATACTTATATAATATCATCTTAAATATAGAAATACCCACAACAGATGGAATTAGAAGAGATTGGGAACAAGATCTAGGTATAAAAATTTCAAAAGAGAGTTGGGATAATCATTTATTACAGGTGCATAAATGCTCGATCAACGTACGACATACGCTTATCCAATTTAAAACATTACATAGATTATATTATTCAAAAACCAAACTAAATAAAATCTTTCCTAACGTCTCACCAATCTGTGATAAATGTATATGTCAAGAAGCTACCATAGCACATTCTTTTGTTTTTTGTACAAAAATCCAAAAATTCTGGTTTGAAATATTTGATATTTTTTCAAAATTAATCAAAATAAAACTGGTACCAAAACCAGAATGGATTATTTTTGGAATATCGGAAGGTATTCCTGAATTAAACATGTATCAGAAGAATTTACTCAATTATGGGCTAATAATGGGAAAAAAGCTTATACTTAAATTCTGGAAAAATGCGCCCACACCAACAATAAAAATGTGGACATCAAATATGTTGGAAACATTACATCTGGAAGAGATGAGATTCCTCCTAGTAGGCAAAGTAGATCAATTTCAAAAGACGTGGTCTACGTTTTTGGACCTATTACAAGCATGAGGTGCAATAGTAATTTAGAAAAACAAATAAATAAATAAAAGGTATCTGGACCTGGTAATGGGAGGTAAAATAAAAACAGACTTGGTTGGTAGTTCCTTCTCTATGAAGTATGGTATAAGAGTTATAATAGAGCGATTGTTCCTTCTTTCTTTCTCTTTTTTTTTCTAGGGTCTATTTTCTAACTTTACTTCCTTCTCTAACCTCTTTTCTAAGGGGCTTTCTTTTCCCAACACTCTTTTGCACTTCACAACCTTTGCGCACTTTCTTCACTTTTCTTACTTCTTTCTTTTTCTTTCTTAAAGTTTAAAAAAGTGAAGCGGTACAAAAAATGTATTAATATATACGTGTTGTACATTACTGTAATCTACCGTACTTCTAAAAAATAAAAAAATAAAAAAAAAAAAAAAAAAAAAAAAAAAAAAGAAACATATGATTATTATGGGTTTGGACACGCTACAGACAGGAAACATCTTCCCAATGTTGCGGGAGTCCAGAACCAGGAGCCACAGTTTAAGAATAAGGGGTAAGCCATTTAGAACGGAGATGAGGAAAAAACTTTTCCCACAGAAGGTTGTGAATCTATGGAATTCTCTGCCTCAGAGGGCGGTGAAGGCCGGTTCTCTGGATACTTTCAAGAGAGAGTTAGATAGGGCTCTGAAAGATAGCGGAGTCAGGGGATATGGGGAGAAGGCAGGAACGGGGTACTGATTGTGGATGATCAGCCATGATCACAGTGAATGGCGGTGCTGGCTTGAAGGGCCGAATGGCCTACTCCTGCACCTATTGTCTAAACTAATATTTAATCAAGAGGACAGTAGAACTAATCGGAGATGTAGGATGTGGGAGGATTGATGAGGGGAAGGTGGCAATGAGGCATAACCTTTTCTTCACACTAAGGGTGGTGGGTGTATGTATGGAACGAGCTGCCAGAGGAGGTAGTTAGTTGAGGCGGGTACTATTGCATCGTTTAAGAAGCATTTAGACAGGTACATGGCTAAGACAGGTTTAAAGGGATATGGGCCAAATGCAGGGAGGTGGGACTAGTGTAGATGGGACATGTTAGTCGGGGTGGGCATGTTGAGCCGAATGAATGATGAATACAAGTCACAGTGAAATTCTTTGCTTGCATACCCATGGTATGCAAATAGTCGCTACATAAAGGGCACTGACAAAGTTACAAAGAATACACAGTATCCACGCCAGGTCCCTCCCCCCCTCATGGTGCCCCCCCCCCCCATCCCAACACCGGGTCCCCATTGTTCATTGACCCAAGGGCATGTTTCCACACTGTATTACGCAACGACTCCATCACTGCTACCCTACTTTAAATCGACACCCCAGCACCTCCTGTGTAGGAAGGAACTGCAGATGCTGGTTTAAACCGAAGACAGACACAAAATGCCGGAGGAACTCAGCGGGACAGGCAGCATATCAGGAAAGCAGGAATGGGAGACGTCTCGGGTCGAGACCCTTCTTCACTGACACCAGTCTGAAGAAGGATCTCAACCCAAAACGTCACCCATTCCTTCTCTCCAGAGACGCTGCCTGTCCCGCTGAGTTCCTCCAGCATTTTGTGCCTGTCCCCAGCACCTCCTTATCAGTTGAATCACCCAGTCTCTCTGCTCCTCAGAATTTCTAAGATGTAGCAATTTTCTTATCTGCCACAAATGGATGAATGGAGATGCATCGCAGATGTACAAACAATTGTATTCTGTGAACTATTGTTGCCTTTTTCCAGAGTTCATCTCTGGACCAGATAAACGTATGATAAATATCTATGCAAGTGAGACTGGCTTGGAAATGGAGAGCGAGAGAAATCTTGGCTCAATGTGATTTATTGTAGCAATAACAAACGGCCATGTTGCTCTGTACTAAGATGTATCATTGACTCACCTGCTTAGATACATAGATACATAGAAAATAGGTGCAGGAGTAGGCCATTCGGCCCTTCGAGCCTGCACCGCCATTCAATATGATCATGGCTGATCATCCAACTCAGTATCCCGTACCTGCCTTCTCTCCATACCCCTGATCCCTTTAGCCACAAGGGCCACATCTAACTCCCTCTTAAATATAGCCAATTAACTGGCCTCAACTACCCTCTGTGGCAGAGAGTTCCAGAGATTCACCACTCTCTGTGTGAAAAAGTTTTTCCTCATCTCGGTCTTAAAGGATTTCCCCCTTATCCTTAAGCTGTGACCCCTTGTCCTGGACTTCCCCAACATCGGGAACAATCTTCCTGCATCTAGCCTGTCCAACCCCATTAGAATTTTGTACGTTTCTATAAGATCCCCTCTCAATCTCCTAGATTCTAGTGAGTATAAGTCAAGTCTATCCAGTCTTTCTTCATATGAAAGTCCTGACATCCCAGGAATCAGTCTGGTGAACCTTCTCTGCACTCCCTCTATGGCTATAATGTCCTTCCTCAGATTTGGAGACCAAAACTGTACGCAATACTCCAGGTGTGGTCTCACCAAGACCCTGTACAACTGCAGTAGAACCTCCCTGCTCCTATACTCAAATCCTTTTGCTATGAAAGCTAACATACCATTCGCTTTCTTCACTGCCTGCTGCACCTGCATGCCTACTTTCAATGACTGGTGTAGCATGACACCCAGGTCTCGCTGCATCTCCCCATTTCCTAGTCGGCCACCATTTAGATAGTCTGCTTTCCTGTTTTTGCCACCAAAGTGGATAACCTCACATTTATCCACATTATACTGCATCTGCCAAATATTTGCCCACTCACCCAGCCTATCCAAGTCACCTTGCAGTATCCTAGCATCCTCCTCACAGCTAACACTGCCCCCCAGCTTAGTGTCATCCGCAAACTTGGAGATGTTGCCTTCAATTCCCTCATCCAGTTCATTAATATAAATTGTAAATAGCTGGGGTCCCAGCACTGAGCCTTGCGGTACCCCACTAGTCACTGCCTGCCATTGTGAAAAGGACCCGTTTACTCCTACTCTTTGCTTCCTGTTTGCCAGCCAGTTCTCTATCCACATCAATACTGAACCCCCAATACCGTGTGCTTTAAGTTTGTATACTAATCTCTTATGTGGTACCTTGTCGAAAGCCTTCTGAAAGTCCAGATACAACACATCCACTGGTTCTCCCCTATCCACTCTACTAGTTACATCCTCGAAAAATTCTATAAGATTCGTCAGACATGATTTACCTTTCGTAAATCCATGCTGACTTTGTCCAATGATTTCACCACTTTCCAAATGTGCTGCTATCCCATCTTTAATAACTGACTCTAGCAGTTTCCCCACTACCGATGTTAGACTAACTGGTCTGTAATTCCCCGTTTTCTCTCTCCCTCCCTTCTTAAAAAGTGGGGTTACGTTTGCTACCCTCCAATCCTCAGGAACTTCTCCAGAATCTAAAGAGTTTTGAAAAATTATCACTAATGCATCCACTATTTCTGGAGCTACTTCCTTAAGTACTCTGGGATACAGCCTATCTGGCCCTGGTGATTTATCGACCTTTAATCCATTCAATTTACCCAACACCACTTCCCGACTAACCTGGATTTCACTCAGTTCCTCCATCTCCTTTGACCCGCGGCCCCCTGCTATTTCCGGCAGATTATTTATGTCTTCCTTAGTGAAGACGGAACCAAAGTAGTTATTCAATTGGTCCGCCATATCCTTGTTCCCCATGATCAATTCACCTGTTTCTGACTGCAAGGGACCTCCATTTGTTTCAACTAATCTCTTTCTCTTCACATATCTATAAAAACTTTTGCAGTCAGTTTTTATATTCCCTGCCAGTTTTCTTTCATAATCTATTTTCCCTTTCCTAATTAAGCCCTTTATCCTCCTCTGCTGGTCTCTGAATTTCTCCCAGTCCTCTGGTATGCTGCTTTTTCTGGCTAATTTGTACGCATCATCTTTTGCTTTGATACTATCCCTGATCTCCCTTGTTATCCACGGATGCACTACCTTCCCTGATTTATTCTTTTACCAAACTGGGATGAACAATTTTTGTAGTTCATCCATGCAGTCTTTAAATGCCTTCCATTGCATATCCACCGTCAACCCTTTTAGAACTAATTGCCAGTCAATCTTGGCCAATTCACCTCTCATACCCTCAAAGTTACCTTTCTTTAAGTTCGGAACCGTTGTTTCTGAATTAACAATGTCACTCTCCATCCTAATGAAGAACTCAACCATATTATGGTCACTCTTGCCCAAGGGGGCACGCACAACAAGACTGCTAACTAACCCTTCCTCATTACTCAATACCCAGTCTAGAATAGCCTGCTCCCTCGTTGGTTCCTCTACATGTTGGTTTAGATAACTATCCCGCATACATTCCAAGAAATCCTCTTCCTCAGCACCCCTGCCAATTTGATTCACCCAATCTATATGTAGATTGAAGTCACCCATTATAACTGTTTTGCCTTTGTTGCATGCATTTCTAATTTCCTGTTTGATGCCATCCCCAACTTCACTACTACTGTTAGGTGGCCTGTACACAACACCCACCAGCGTTTTCTGCCCCTTACTGTTTCGCAGCTCTACCCATACCGATTCCACATCCTCCAAGCTAATGTCCTTCCTTTCCACTGCGTTAATCTCCTCTCTAACCAGCAACGCTACCCCACCTCCTTTTCCTTTCTCTCTATCCCTCCTGAATATTGAATATCCCTGGATGTTCAGCTCCCAGCCTTGGTCACCCTGGAGCCATGTCTCCGTGATCCCAACTATATCATAATCATTAATAGCTATCTGCACGTTCAACTCATCCACCTTATTACGAATGCTCCTTGCATTGAGACACAAAGCCTTCAGGCTTGTTTTTACAACGCTCTTACCCCTTATACAATTATGTTGAAAAGTGGCCCTTTTTGATTTTTGCCCTGGATTTGTCTGCCTGCCACTTTTACTTTTCACCTTGCTACCTATTGCTTCCCGGTACTTTCATTCTCTGTATTATGGGGTGGAAATTGGTAGTTGTTTTTCACCTTTAGTCCCCTACAACTCTCACCAACTTCTACAGATGCACCATAGAAAGCATTTTATCAGGATGCATCACAGCAATGTTTGGGAACAGCCCCATCCAAGACCGCAAGAAATTGCAGCAAATTGTGGACTCAGCCCAGACCAACACACAAACCAACCTCCCCTTCCACTGACTCCATTTATACCTCACGCTGCCTCGGCAAGGCCAGCAGCATAATCAAGGACGAGTCGCACCCTGGCCACTCCCTCTTCTCCCCTCTCCCAAAAGGCAAAAGGTACAGAAGTGTGAAAACGCACACCTCCAGATTCAGGGACAGCTTCTTCCCAGCTGTTATCAGGCAACTGAACCACCCTATCACAACCAGAGAGCGGCCCTGAACGAGTATAGAAACATAGAAACATAGAAAATAGGTGCAGGAGGAGGCCATTCGGCCCTTCGAGCAAGCACCGCCATTCATTGTGATCATGGCTGATCGTCCCCTATCAATAACCCGTGCCTGCCTTCTCCCCATATCCCTTGACTCCACTAGCCCCTAGAGCTCTCTCTTAAATCCATCCAGTGACTTGGCCTCCACTGCCCTCTGTGGCAGGGAATTCCACAAATTCACAACTCTCTGGGTGAAAAAGTGTTATCTCACCTCAGTCTTAAATGACCTCCCCTTGAGTATCTACCTCTTTGGTGACCCTTGGACTCTCCTTGACCGGACTTTGCTGGCTTTACCTTGCACTAAACGTTAATCCCTTATCATGTATCTCTACACTGTAAATGGATCGATTGTAATCATGTATTGTCTTTCTGGCGACTGGATAGCACGCAACAAAAAGCTTTTCACAATATCTTCGTGCACAATAAACTAAGGGACAGTGCTCTACCCAAGTGGGAAAACTGAACAGGTCCCCAGATTGGA
Organism: Malacoraja senta; assembly: GCA_038087875.1. Classification (NCBI taxonomy): domain Eukaryota; kingdom Metazoa; phylum Chordata; class Chondrichthyes; order Rajiformes; family Rajidae; genus Malacoraja; species Malacoraja senta. The sequence continues at coordinate 77,677,757 of CM075981.1, read as the reverse complement.
TCTTGTGGTTCTCATTTGGTTGATTTGGGCGGGAAGAAGCTGTTCCAGAACCTGGAGGTCACAGTTTTCAGAAACATACCTCCTACCCGATGGCAGGAGGGAAATGGGAGCGTGGACAGTATGGTGTTCACCCTGCTCCTCATTTGATTCATGTCCAATAATCGATTCCCATCACCAAACCATTCCCCTCCTTTGAAACCATTAATTTCCCAGCTATCAATCGTGAAACTTAAAATTTGCTCCAATTCCTTTTCAGCTGCTCCGTCGGGAGGTGTCATAAGGTCATAAGGTCATAAGGTCATAAGTGATAGTAGTAGAATTAGGCCGTTCGGCCCATCAAGTCTACTCCGCCATTCGACCAAGGCTGATCTATCTCTCCCTCCTAACCCCATTCTCCTGCCTTCTCCCCATAACCTCTGACACCCGTACTAATCAAGAATCCTCCAAGCAGGTAAACCAGATCACTTCCACCTGACGTGGTCTGCATTTATAGAATTATTACAAATATAGGGTGCAAAGGTACCTTTAAAAAAAAATTGAGGTCAGGTAAGGGGGGATGATAGTTGAAGAGTTGGTATGTCCCATTTGCGTAATGCTCATAAAAATATTTGTTTCTCTCTTTTTCCTCTTTCTCTTTCTCTTTCTTTTCTAGGGTCTATTTCTTAACTCTTTTTCTTTTGTTTTTTAATTTTGCTCTTATAGGGTCTTCGTCCTTTTTTGTTGTCACATTTTCTACACTTTCACTTTTTCCTTCACTTTCTTCTTTCTTTCAATCTTTTCTTTTTCTAGTGTAAAAAATAAATGGAGTACATTAATTGTAAGAAGACATAAGTGACGAGTACTAATGTATGTGGTTGTAATGTAATGTACTTCTAATAAATAAAAAATAAAAAAATTTAAAAAAAAGAATCTATCTCTATCTCTGCCTTAAAAATATCCCCTGTCTTGGCCTCTACAGCCTTCTGTGGCAAAGAATTCCACAGATTCACCACCCTCTGACTACCCTTGCTGTAGCTGCTTCACTGATAGATTCATCAATAACATCCAATGTTCAGACCCTCAATGACTCTCCAACCACTTAGAATAAATAACTCTTATATGCCGACTGAAAGGATACGATTTGGGCGGCATGGTGGCGCAGCGGTAGAGTCGTTGCCTCACAGCGACAGAGACCCGGGATCAATCCCATCTACTGGTGCTGCCTGTACGGAGTTTGCACGTTCTCCCCGTGACCTGCGTGGGTTTTCTCCGAGATCTTCGGTTTCCTCTCACACTCCAAAGACGTGCAGGTTTGTAGGTTAATTGGCTTGGTATCAATGTTAAATTGTCCCTAGTGTGCATAGGATAGTGTTAATGTACGGGGATCGCTGGTTGGCGCGGACTCCGACGGCCAAAGGGCCTGTTTCCGCGCTGAACCTCTAAATTAAACTAAACTAAATTTAAGACAGATTGTTCGGGTCACCACAGGGTAATGTTTCATAAATATTAAACATTAATTTCCACCACTCCTGTGAAAATGTTGATTTCCTCAGAATAACATTGACCTGCATATCTTGTTTGAAACATATGTGTTCATTCCTCCTTTTGCGCCAAGTTCATTTGTTCAATTAAATTCTTCAGTTCATTATTTTTGTTGGCATATGTTAAAGTTAATTTATTGCAATACAAAAAACGTAATTGGTGGCGTAGCTATACTGTTGCTGCCTCACAGCTCCCGAGATCCGGGTTCGATCCCAACTACGGGCGCTGCCTGTACGGAGTTAGTACGTTCTCCCCGTGACCGCGTGGGTTTTCTCCGAGATCTTCGGTTTCCTCCCACACTCCAAAGTTTGTACAAGGTTTGTAGGTTAATAGGCATGGTGATATTGTCCCCCGTGTGAGTTGGATAGTGTTATGGGGCTGTCCCCACTGTACGAGCTAATTCAAGAGCTCTCCCAAGTTTCCCCTGATTCGAACTCGGGGAATTACGGTAATAGCCGCTCGTAGGTACCTGGGGCTCGCGTGGACATTTTTCAACACGTTGATAAATTCTTCACGAGTCTTCACGAGCTTACCGCGTTTCCCGAGTACCTGCCATTAGCGTTACGAGTCGCTAAGAGACGTCCCCGAGCTCCGACGTACCCATTAAATACATTCTACGTGCTTACCACGAGTTTAATTATTTTTTTTAACTCAGGAGAGCCCTTGAATTACCTCGTACAGTGGGACAGGCCCTTTAATGTGCGGGCATCGCTGGTCGGCGCGGACGCGGTGGGCTGAAGGGCCTGTTCCCGCGCTGTGTCTCTAATCTAAACTAAACTAATAACTGTAATCAAGCAACATGTCAACAAGAAAAGTTTGAACTGAGCATGGAAGGTGCATTTGAACGTAATTTGAATGAAATAGATTAAAAAACATAATCAAGAATATCCAAGGCAAACTTTGAAAATCTTATTTTCTGTTCATGAATTTGAATTTCTGGCTTCCAGCAAGCTGACAGAAGTGATCGAAGCCCAGATGGATGAAGGGAAAGTGAGAAGGGGCGCAGTCAATAATTCTTTTAGAGATTTGCGACTTTAGAGATACATGCCCTTCGGCCCACTATCTTGGCGCACCGGCGATCAACCCCGTACACTCGCACTATCCGACACACACGAGGGACACGTTACAATCAACCTGCAGACCTGTAGCGTGGGAGGAAACCGGAGCTTCCGGAGAAAACCCACACGGTCACGGGGAGAACGTACAAACTCCGTAGAGACAAGCGCCCGTAGTCTGGATGGAACCCGGGTCTCTGGCGCTGTGAGTGAGGCAGCAACTCTACCGCTGCGCAACAGACAGCGCCCGTAGTCTGGATGGAACCCGGATCTCTGGAGCTGTGAGGCAACAACAGTATAGCTACGCCACCAATTACGTTTTTGTGAAGGGCAGTTTCGCATCCAGTAACTTTAATAAATGGGGTTATCTGTGGAGACATGTGCCTATCTTGATGGTGAACTATAGCCACAAAAACAACACTTGTCCCATCTCTAGGTATTAAGCTTGTATAAAGTGAGGGTCAATGGTATAATTTTAAGAAGCCCCCCTTGTAATGGTATAATTTTAAGAAGCCCCCTTGTCCACTTTAGCAGAAGTGTAATGGGACCTCAGTTTACACAGATAATGTAAAAATTTAGCTACGGCCGATTGCCTCGGCTACAAGATCTCCCGGCTAGCCAACCATTTTAACTCCCTTCCCATTCCCACACTGACCTGTCAGTCCTGGGCCTCCTTCCCTGTCAGAGTGAGGCCCAGCGCAAATTGGAGGAACAGCACCTCATATTTCATTTGGGCAGCTACACCCCAGTGGTATGAATATTGATTTCTCTAACTTCAAGTATCCCTTGTATTCCCTCTCTCCCCCCCCCCCACCCTCCCCTCCCCTCCCTCATTCCACCCTAGTCAACCTACCAGTTCTTGTATCCCTTTCGTTATCACCTCTTCCCACAGCACAACAATGGGCCATTGTGGGCTCCACCCTACTGTTGCCAGCCCTGCTTTGTTCTGGCCATTTCCTACCTCCAATCCCCCTCACCCCTCCCCCCCACTCTACTTTCAGTCTGAAGAAGGGTTCCCAACCTGAAACGTCACCCAACCCTTTTCTCCAGAGATGCTGCCTGACCCACTGAGTTACTCCAGTATTTTGTGTCTAACTTTGGTATAAACCAACATCTGCAGTTCCTGCCTACACATGGAAAATGTAGATTGTGTTTGAAATCAATGTAGATTGAGGTGTTGTCCAGTGTAGGGTCTGGAAAATTAAATCTTGGTGGAGCTTTAGAGTTGCTGCCCAATAATGATTTCAAGTAAGTAAGTTGAAGGTAGACAACAGTGCTGGAAGAAACTCAGCGGGTCAGGCAGCATCTATGGAGCGTTTTGGGGTCGAGACCCTTCTTCAGACGGATGTGGTGGGGGGGGGAGAAGAAAGGAAGAGGCGGAAGACAGTGGAGCTGTGGGGAGAGCTGGGAAGGGGAGGGGAAGGAGGGAGAAAGCAAGGACTACCCTGAAATTGGAGGAGTCAATGTTCATACCGCTGGGGGTGGAAAGACTACTAATAAGTTTAGTTTAGTTTAGACCACCTACACAATGGAAACAGGCCATTCGGCTGTTGAGTCCATGCTGGCCACCCCGTTCACACTACGTTCTATGTTATCCCACTTTCGCACCCACTCCTTACACCCTAGGGGCAATTTCACAGAATCCAATTAAAAGTAGAAACCCGCATGTCTTTGGGATTACAAGTATTAGATAATTACGTTTGTGTATTAACATCAAAATACCTTCGACTCAACTTTGACAACAAAATCAATGAACAAGAATTTAATTGGCTGCAAATGAATTTTGTACAAAAGAGGGATTGACACACACGTTTAAAATAAAATACGCAGGTCAACATTCTTGTGAGGAAATCAACCTCTTCTCCTTACATCCTTACATTTATAGTCTTCTACCCAAGAGGTGGGCCAAAAATGGGCAGGTGGGACTAGAGTGGATGGAGCATCTTGGTCGTCACGCACAAGGTGGGCTGAAGGGCCAGTTACCGTGCTGTATGCTCGATGATAGGGGGAGATTTAAGCTAGAGGGCTTAGGTTTAAGATGGGTGGAGAAAGACTGGAAAGGGACCTGAAGAGTAAACTTTATTACACAGAGGGTGGTGAGAATATGGAGCGAACTGAGTTGAGTACAATTGCAACGCCTACAAGACAGTTTGGATAGGTTCAGGCACAGAAAAGGTTAGAGAGATAAGTTCATGTCATAGGTGCAGAATAAGGCCATTTGGCCCATCGGAGTCTACTCCGCCATTCAAACATGGCTGACCTATCTATCCCGCTCAACCCATTCTCCTGCTTCTCCCCATAACCCCTGACACCTGTAGACAGGGGGATCTGTCAATCTCCGCCTCAAAAAAATATCCATTGACGGCCTCCACAGCCATCTGTGGCAATGAATTCCACACATTCACCAACCCCACCACAGGTCAGGGGGAGTTCCCCTGCTACCTGTCCATGGTCGGATAATCGGCGACTAAACCGTCTCGCCCCACCTGGTTTGCCAGGTGAGGAGGGGTCTGTGGACCCCCAGCAGGACCATAAACAAGACCTGTCAAAGGGCGGATGAGATCCTAGCGAGCCAACGGCCATCCACACTTCAGTAGAAGTTGCGATCACTGTCGTACTCAGCATTGTAAGGAACGATGATAAAGCACACACACCAAAATCCTGTACTTCCAGCGGCGGAAGTCCGCAGAAACTGGAGGACGGAGATGTGTGGTGCGTCCGTCACCGTCCCCGTCGGAAACCAGCGCCGCTGCGTCGCTCATGTTTTCAACGATGATGAATGAATGAATGAATGAATGAATGAACCGCAGAATCACCGCCCCACCACAGATTCACCACCCAGGGGACTGGTTGTGGACAGTGGAATGGGTCAGACGCAGGTCAATGGGGCTAACTCAGAGGGACTCCGGTCTTGCATGCATTGGGCCGCAGGGGCTGTTTCCGCGCTGCGTAGCTCCACAACTCCATGCCACTAAAGGTTTCAGAGCAAACGGCCCAGGAGCCCGATCCTGCACACTGCACAGAGTGCAGACATACTGCTCCTGCCTTACATTATACAAAGTATAGGCACAATTCTCTATTATCACACAAGCCATTTAATTAATAGACTCCTTAGGGAGGCACAGCATGTACTTGCCGTATTACAAATGCCAACTTCAATCACCGCTCAATGCTTCGTCAATGAAATCCCTCATAGACCAAGACCATACAACATCAATCCAACTGGCAGAAACATAGAAAGGAAGAGAACTGTCAAAGGACTGCAGTAAATAGCTCATCCTTCATGATTTCCTTAAACGACTTAACATTCCGTGACTAGTTGAAAGGCCTGGATAGAGTGGATGTGGAGAGGATGTTTCCACTAGTGGGAGTGTCCAGGACTAGAGTTCATAGCCTCAAAATTAAAGGATGTTCCTTTAGGAAGGAGATGAGGAGGAATTTCTTTAGTCAGAGGGTGGTGAATCTGTGGCATTCTTTTCCACACAAGGCTGTGGAGGCCAAGTCAGTGGATATTTTGAAGGCCGAGATAGACAGATTCGTGATCAGTACGGGTGTCAGGGGTTACGGGGAGAAGGCAGGAGAATGGGGTTAGGAGGGAAAGGCAGATCAGCCATGATTGAATGGTGGAGGAGACTTGATGGGCCGAATGGCCAGGAAGCGAGCGGGCAAGATCATCTCTGACCCCTCTCACCCTGGCCACAAACTCTTTGAATCACTTCCCTCTGGAAGGCGACTCCGGACTGTCAAAGCTGCCACAGCCAGACATAAAAACAGTTTTTATCCACGAGTAGTTGCTCTACTCAACAGCCAAAAATCTATAGCCTCCCTTTGATCTGGTATTTTGTTGGTTCACATGCTTGATCAATGGTGTTTTATCATTAATGTTTTATTATTATTAATGTTTAGTGTTTTCTCAGTCATTCGTAACTGTCACTGTGTGTCATGTTGTTACTTGTGGGCGGAGCACCAAGGCAAATTCCTTGTATGTGAATACTTGGCCAATAAACTTACTTACTGACTTACTTCTGCTTTTTAACTTATTAGCAGCGTGATTGACAGATCCTGCATGTACAACAACTAGGACTTGGCAATGACGCCAAACTGGCGACTCTGTGCGCTATCAGTGCACCACTGCTATACACTTGTACTGTATCTGAGATGCTTATCTAAGATGTATCTAAGTGCTTATGTATAGTGATACATGTCCTGTCACTTATATACCAAATAAAATTGGGAAGGACTGGATTGGCAGAGTGGTACTCCGGAGTTGCACGTGAATCTTTTTTTTTTTTTTTTTTTTTTTGAAAATATTTTTTATTGGAGATAAGTACACAACATATTATCATCATTACCAGTCTTACATTTTTAAATTGATAATATTGTCAATTATTATTACATTGTCTCCAATACCTTTTGCCTTTTTTTGTTTTTTTTAAACCAGATAGAACTAAAAAGATAGATGAAGTAAAGAAAGAAAAGAGAAAGAAAAAAAAAAAAGAAAAAAAAAAAAGAAAACAGAAAAGAAAAAGATAGTTAAAGAAGAATGGAAACATTTATTAAGATAAAAAACTTCGTTCGAGATATATTCGTACATTTCAGAGTATAACATTTCATCCATTCATTAGCCCGAGTGTTAGTCAGGTTCCTGTGCTGAGTTGCACATGAATCTGACGGGGATATTGCACAGCAGACAATCACACAGTCAAGTCGACACTACTAGTAACAACTTAGAGTGGTTTTATCCAATTAATGTAGATCCACTCAGATGGTTCCTGCTCTTCGCAGGGGAGGAAATCCCTTCCTCCAATCCCCCACTGTGAAGAAGGGTCCCGACCCGAAGCGTCCTTCTTCCATTTCCCTCCACGGATGCTGTCTGACCCACTGAGTTCTTTGGAGGTACAGCGCGGAAACAGGCGCTGCGCCCGGCCCCGCCGCACCCGTCCCGACGTAGTGCAGCCCATGGAGTGCAGCAGCAGCACCTCGCCAGTGGCCCCGTCGGTCGGCAGCCCGGCCAGCTGTCCGACCTTCGGACCTTCGCTTACCCGCCGACACCACCACCCCTCCTTCTCATGGCCGATCATCGGCTCATGAGTTGGATGAGATGCGGGACGTTCCACGCGAAGTCTGGCGCCCGGTCCAAAACTCCTCAGCTGGCCCCGCCCGCCGGGCTGGGCTTTGTGTGCAGTCCAGCACCCGGGCCAACTCATCATTCACCCAGCCACGGCCGAGTCGGTCAACAAATCGCCCCGGACTTGGTGACACGGTTGACGTCCTGTCACTTTCCGTGCATCAGTTGCACGCCTGGTTCGTCGAATGTGAATCGCTTCTGCACCAGCGTAAAGTCGAAGCATCGTAAGTTGAGGAGCATCTGTACTCTGTAATCACCAGAGGGCACGCTTACAGACAGATCCTAGATAGATAATAGACAATAACAATAGGTGCAGGAGTAGGCCATTTGGCCCTTCGAGCCAGCACCGTCATTCAATGTGATCATGGCTGATCATCCCCAATCAGTACCCCGTTTCCTGCCTTCTCCCCATATCCCCTGATTTCGCTATCTTCAAGAGCCCTATCTAGCTCTCTCTTGAAAGCATCCAGAGAACCTGCCTCCACCGCCCTCTGAGGCAGAGAATTCCACAGAGTCGTCACTCTCTGTGAGAAAAAGTGTTTCCTCGTCTCCGTTCTAAATGGCTTACCCCTTATTCTTAAACTGTGGCCCCTGGTTCTGGACTCCCTCAACATCGGGAACATGTTTCCTGCCTCTAGTGTGTCCAAACCCTTAACAATCTTATATGTTTCAATGAGATCCCCTCTCATCATTCTAAACTCCAGAGTGTACAAGCCCAGCCGCTCCATTCTCTCAGCATATGACAGTCCCGCCATCCCGGGAATTAACCTTGTAAACTTACGCTGCACTCCCTCAATAGCAAGAATGTCCTTCCTCAAATTAGGGGACCAAAACTGCACACAATACTGATCTGATACAACCAGCGTGCGTGCGTGCGTGCGTGCGTGCGTGCGTGTTGCATGTGCTGTTCACGTCACGCACGAGTGAGTCACCTGTAATCCAATTACAGGCCCCCTTATGGGCATCAGTTGTACGCTATATTTTGCCAATTCCTGTCAAAACAAAAAGTTTCCGTGACGGTCGGTTTGGCATGTGCAACTATGGATAAAAATTCAAAAAAGAAAAGACTGTGCAGCTATAACAAGCAATGGGAAGCAAAAAAGACGTGGGTTAAGCCCATCAGCGGTCACTCGACGAAGGCCTTCTGTACTTTATGCCGTCGGGAATTTGTCCCTTATTTTGACCTTTTGTCCCTTAATTGGGAGTGAGAAAGTTGGCAACTCCGACCATGGAATGCCTTCCCAGCTGAGATCACTACAGAGGAAGAATCGAACCTTGGGCTCCTCATGTGCCACGATGCCAGCAGGCCCACCAAACCATGAAAATATATGAGGAGCGATTTTCACAGCACTGGGCCTGCACTCGCTGGAGTTTAGAAGGTTGAGGGGGGGACCTCATTGAAACTTACAGAATAATGAAAAGCATAGATAGAGTGGATGTGGAGAGGATGTTTCCACTGGTGGGAGAGTCTAGGACCAGAGGGCACAGCCTCAGAATTAAAGGGCGCTCTTTTAGAAAGGAGATGAGGAGGAACTTCTTTAGTCAGAGGGTAGTTAGAGGGCTGTGCAGGCCAAGTCAGTGGATTGAGAGATAGGCAGAGATAGATAAATTCTTGATTAGAATGGGAGCTAAGGTTGTGGGAAGAAGGCAGGAAAATGGGATTAGGAGGCAGAGATCAGCCATGATTGAATGGCGGAGTGGACTCGATGGGCCGAATGGCCTAATTCTACTCCTATAACTCATGAACTTGTGAACAGTTGGGGGAGTCCAGAACCAGAGGCCACAGTTTCAGAATAAGGAGTAAGCCACTTAGAACGGAGACGAGGAAAAACTTTTTCACACAGAGAGTGGTGAGTGTGTGGTATTCTCTGCCTCAGAGGGTGGTGGAGGCCGGTTCTCTGGATACTTTCAAGAGAGAGCTAGATAGGGCTCTTAAAGATAGTGGAGTCAGGGGATATGGGGAGAAGGCAGGAACGGGGCACTGATTGGGGATGATCAGCCATGATCACATTGAATTGCGGTGCTGGCTCGAAGGGCCGAATGGCCTACTCCTACACCTATTGTCTATTGAATGAGGATAAAAGTAGATTTACAGAAACTTTATGAAAAAGCAAATGTCAAATAACAAACTCTCTCCACTCCTCTGTGTCATTTCTATTTGCTCTGATTTGTTTCATTATTTATGACGTCGCTGTTGCTAGATTACACACGGCCTTGTCTTTCAATGACTTCAGCTTGTTTTTTTGTGCGTTATAAATTCTGTGGCTTATTCTTTGTGCAATATAAGATTTAAACATATAAGACTATTAAGGGTTTGGACACGCTAGAGGCAGGAAACATGTTCCTGATGTTGGGGGAGTCCAGAACCAGGGGCCACAGTTTACGAATAAGGGGGAGGCCATTTTTGAACAGAGACGAGGAAACACCTTTTCACCCAGAGGGCTGTGAATCGGTGGAATTCTCTGCCTCAGAAAGCAGTGGAGGCCAATTCTCTGGATGCTTTCAAGAGAGAGTTGGATAGAGCTCTTAAAGATAGCAGAGTCAGGGATATGGGGAGAAGACAGGAACAGGGTACTGATTGTGGATGATCAGTCATGATCACATTGAATGGCGGTGCTGGCTCGAAGGGCCGAATGGCCTACTCCTGCACCTATTGTCTATTGTCTATTATATCATACGGTGTTCTTCCGCACCAACCAGTTTCAACGGCAGCCTGAGGAAAGAAACTTGTTTAGTTTAGTTTAGTTTAGTGTAGAGACAGTGTGGAAACAGGCCCTTCAGTATATAAACTGAACTTTTTAGTTGAGGGATACAGCGCGGATACAGGCCCTTCGGCCCACCGAGTCCGTGCCAACCAGCGATGCCCGCACATTAGCACTATCCTACACACACCAGGGACAATTTACAATTTTACTGACGCCAATTAACCTGCAAACCTGTACGTCTTTGGAGTGTGGGAGGAAACCTGAGCACCCGAAGAAAACCCACGCGGTCACGGGAAGAACGTGCAAACTCCCTACAGACAGCACCCGAGGTCAGGATCGAACCTGGGTCTCTGGCACTGTGAGGCAGCAAGTCTACCGCTGCGTGACCGTGCAGTAGTTTTTGTTGTTGTGTCTTATGGTGTTTACAGAGTACTATTTTTACATATCTGTCCCCGCTGCTGTGAGTGAGAATTTCATTGTGTAGGAAGGAACTGCAGATGGTGGTTTAAACCAAAGATAGGCCATATTTTCGTAAGAATTTCATTGTTCCTTTTTGGGACACATGACAATAAAACACTCTTGTCTCTCTTATCCTCATTCTGCCAGAACGCTATCAGATTTGGTCTCATCATGGGTCTATGCAGTTGCTAAACCTCTTCTGTTCCTGAGTGACCATTTTTCCTGAGTTGAAGCTTAAAATCCCATTAGTTTTAAAAGTAATTTTTGGTACCTGGGTTCCTTCCTGTGCTTGGACTCATAGGTTTGTTGTTCAATGTTTCTAACTTCTGCCCATTGAGGAAATCTAACCTTTGATTTATTGTTCTTAGGTAAGAATGAGAAAGCACATTCCACGCTACCTATTGAATTTCAGCAGCTTTGCCCACTTGGTTCATCTTTCAATGTCCATCCGCTCCAACCTACACCAGTTACTCTGCCACCTAGCCCGGAGGCATCAGCAAACGTACAGGATTCTCTGCTTTTCATACAAGTGATTTGCAAAACTGAAGCCCAAATGCAAATCCATGGGGGACACGGTGAGACATATACTGTCAGGTTGCATCACAGCTTGGTTCGGGAACAGCTCTGCCCAAGACCGCAAGAGATTGCACAGTTGAAGATATGGCCCAGTCTATCCCACAGATCAGGTTCCCCACCATTGACCCCATTGACTTGGAAAAGCAGCCAACATAATCCAAGATGTGTGGTAAGGAACTGCAGATGCTGGTTTACCCCAGAGATATACACAAAATGCTGGAGTAACTCAGCGGGACAGACAGCATCTCTGGATAGAAGGAATGGGGTGACGTTTCAGGTCGAGACCCTTCTTCAGACTTGCACTTCAGTCTGAAGAAGGGTCTCGACCCAAAGCGTCACCAATTCCCCTATCCTGAAATGCCGCCCGCCCCGCTGAGTTACTCCGGCATTTTATGCATATCTTCAACTTAATCCAGGGGTCAAGGAAAGAGCGTTCACGTCGCGGCCCTGATTCCACCAATCTTTCCACCACAAGAAGCACAAGAAGCAACAAGACAGAGACCATTGTGTGCAGATGCGGAGAAGTGTGTTCAGCTCTGGCTGAACAACTTCTAATCTTGTGTGTGGACTCGACAAGTGGAAGAACTTAATCCAAGACCCGTCCCACCCCAGTCCTTCCTTCTACAGTCTGTACGGAGTTTGTACGTTCTCCCTGTGACCGCGTGGGTTTTTCTCCGGGTACTGCGGTTTCCCTGCTGAATGAGTCTATGACAGAGAAAGAGGATTTAAAGTAATCCCCTTGTATATTTTACAGGAAAAAAGAAGTGTAGCTGGCCTGGAAAAACATCTTCCCAGCAAATTATTTTGCTTAAAGTCATAGAGCGGAAATTGGTTGATTTAGATTTAATCAAAGGATGAGCTGTGATTTTTTTTTCCAGTCTGAAGATCAACGTTTGTTTCTTCAGTTGATCAATTCATCATTAGGGATACGTGAGGTACATTTGCATCTTCGGAGTAATTTGACATGTTGGGAAATGCTCGAAATCGAAACCATAAACTGAAAACGTGTGGAATGCTCACCAGGTCAGGCTGCATCATTGGGCAGAGAAACAGAGTATGTGTTTCCGAACAAATTGGGAAGAAGGCAGAAGAACTGCAGGAAAGGTATGGGAAGGGGGGTTGTCTTTAGTTTAGTTTAGATACACAGATCAGAAACAGGCCCTTCGGCCCACTGGGTCCGCACCATTCAGAGATCCCCGCACATTAACGCTGCCCTACACACACTAAGGACAATTTTACAATTTACCGAAGCCAAGTAACCTACAAACCTGCACATCTTTGGAGTGTGGGAGGAAACCGAAGAGCTCGGAGAAAACCCACGCAGGTCACGGGGAGAACGTGCAAACTCCGTACAGACAGCACCTGCAGTCGAGATCAAACCCTGGTCTCTGGCGCCCTAAGGCAGCAACTCTACCGCTGCACCACCGTGTCACTGGAGTTACTCCAGCACTTTGTGTCTTTTTTTGTAACCCAACATCTGCAGTTCCTTGTGCCTCCTAGTAAATCAGTCTGAAGAAGGGTCCCGACCCGATACGTCACCTGTCCATGTTATCAAGAGATGCTGCCTGACCCGCTGAGTTACCCCAGCGCCTTGAGTCTTTTTAAGTAAAGGATATGTTAGAATAGTGGTATGACAATAGACAATGGACAATAGGTGCAGGAGTAGGCCATTTGGCCCTTCGAGCCAGCACCGCCATTCAATGTGATCATGGCTGATCATCCCCAATCAGTACCCCGTTCCTGCCTTCTCCCCATATCCCCTGACTCCGCTATTTTTAAAAGCCCTATCTAGCTCTCTCTTGAAAGCATCCAGAGAACCTGCCTCCACCACCCTCTGAGGCAGAGAATTCCAGAGACTCACCACTCTCTGTGAGAAAAAGTGTTTCCTCATCTCCGTTCTAAATGGCTTACTCCTTATTCTTAAACTGGTTCTGGACTCCCCCAACATCGGGAACATGTTTCCTGCCTCTAGCGTGTCCAAACCCTTAACAATCTTATGAAGAGACATGGATGAGGATCATGTTGAGGTTCAATTTGTTGAGCTGAACTGTGGTGTTAAACACTCTGTAGTTCAAGTGCCGAAATATTAAATAATGACAAAGTACAAAGTGCAGGAGGAAGTCTGAAATGGACAGGTGATGTTTCGGCTCAGGACCGTTCTTCAGTATTATGGGGGGAGAAAGCTGGCAAAGAGTGGTGGGAGAGTAGCAGGTCAGACAGCATCTCTGGAGATAAGGAATGGGTGACGTTTCAGGTCGAGACTTCTTCAGACTGAGTTACTGAGTTACTTTGCACTTTGTGTCCCTTTTGTGTATTAACCAGGTCACAAGGGCATAAGGTCATAAGTGATAGTAGAATTAGGCCATTCGGCCCATCAAGTCTACTCCGCCATTCAATCATGGCTGATCTATCTCTCCCTACTAACCCCATTCTCCTGCCTTCGCCACATAACCTCTGACACTTGACCTAATCAAGAATTTATCCATCTCTGCCTTAAAACTATCCATTGACGGCCTCCACAGCCTTTTGTGGCAAAGAATTCCCACAGATTCACCACCCTTTGATTAAAGACATTCTCCTCATCTCCTTCCTTAAAAGAACGTCCTTTAATTATGAGGCTGTGACCTCTAGTCCTAGACTCTCCCACTGGTGGAAACATCCTCTCCACATCCACTCTATCCAAGCCTTTCACTATTCTGTACGTTTCAATGAGGTCCCCCCTCATTCTTCTAAACTCCAGCGAGTACAGGCCCAGTGCCGACAAACGCTCATCATAGGTTAACCCACTAATTCCTGGGATCATTCTTGTAAACCTCCTCTGGACCCTCTCCACAGCCAGCACATCCTTCCTCGGATACGGTGGCCCAAAACTGCTCACAATATTCCAAATGTGGCCTTGCCAGCGTCTGCAGTTCCTTGTTTCTACATTCCAACAGGTCAGAGCTGGCCTCCGTAAACTCCCACAGCCATGCCATAAGGTCATAAGTAATGAGGAGTAGAGCTAGGCCATTCGGCCCATCAAGTCTACTCCGCCATTCAATCATGGCTGGTCTATCTCTCCCTCCTCACCCCGTTCTCCCGCCTTCTCCCCGTAGCCCCTGACGACCGTACACGCCCAAACTCCTTTCTCAGAGGGAACATTACGTGGTGATAACTGGTCGTGACAGGAGAGGAAATGAAACAAAGCACTTGGACACGCTAGTGTATTAAATTGAAGACTTGGTTTTACATTGGTGACAGTGGAGAATATAAGCAGGGTTCATTTTTCATTCAATGTAATGGTACAGCCTTTAGCTGCACACAGACGCGCTTGACAGGTTGCATGCATTTACTTCACAGTAGGTCATATTTAAACCTTATAAACAGCTGGAAAACGGCTCTCCATAATAGAGAAAAACCTTCTCATAAATAGTACGTAAATGCATTATCGACCGTTTGCTGCTTTATGTATCTCCAGTACCAGATACAGGGTGCTCGACACGAAACCTGTTCGCTGTTTGACACTTTAATATTGTGTTGGACATTTTTGTTTTACAGCAAAGCATCAATATTTCCACCTCCCATTTCATGGTCGGCATGAATGGAAAGTTTCTGAAATGCTTATTACTGGTGAAAGGTTTCAGCAGAGTCCCAGTATACAGCGCGGAAACAGGCCCTTCGGCCCACCGGGTCCGCGCCGACCAGCGATCCTAGGGTCAATCTACAATTATACCAAGCCAATTAACTCACGAACCTGTACGCTTTTGGTGTGTGGGAGGAAACCGAAGATCTCGGAGAAAACCCATGCAGGTCACGGGGAGAACGTACAAACTCCGTACAGACAGCGAGAAACTGTAGTCAGGATCGAACCCGGGTCTCTGGCACTGTGAGGCATCTCTGGAGAAAAAGGATGGATGACATTTCGGGCCGGGACCCTTCTTCACTATTAAAAGATATTGATCTGAATGCAGGCAGTGCATTCTTGACGGAAATAACTCAAGGCCTTAACATGCGAGACCTTGGAAGTCATCGAGAATGAGAGTCAGGAAGTCATGTTGTAGCTTTAGAGGACTTTGGTTAGGCTCCATTTGGAGTATTGTGTGCAGTTCTGGTTGCCCACAAAGAGAAAGTATGTTGAGGCTTTCGAGAAGTTTACCAGAATGCTGTCACAGAGTGAATCAGTATGGAAACATAGAAACATAGAAAATAGGTGCAGGAGGAGGCCATTCGGCCCTTCGAGCCAGCACCGCCATTCATTGTGATCATGGCTGATCGTCCCCTATCAATAACCCGTGCCTGCCTTCTCCCCATATCCCTTGACTCCACTAGCCCCTAGAGCTCTATCTAACTCCAGTGATTTGGCCTCCACTGCCCTCTGTGGCAGGGAATTCCATAAATTCACAACTCTCTGGGAGAAAAAGTTTTTCCTCACCTCAGTCTTAAATGACCTCCCCTTTATTCTAAGACTGTGGCCCCTGGTTCTGGACTCGCCCAACATTGGGAACATTTTTCCTGCATCTAGCTTGTCCAGTCCTTTTATAATTTTATATGTTTCTATAAGGTGTCCCCTCATCCTTCTAAACTCTAGTGAATACAAGCCTAGTCTTTTCAATCTTTCCTCATATGACAGTCCCGCCATCCCAGGGATCAATCTCTTGAGCCTACGCTGCACTGCCTCAATCACAAGGATGTCCTTCCTCAAATTAGGAGACCAAAACTGTACACAATACTCCAGATGTGGTCTCACCAGAGCCCTATACAACTGCAGAAGAACCTCTCTACTCCTATACTGAAATCCTCTTGTTATGAAGGCCAACAATCCATTAGCTTTCTTCACTGCCGGCTGTACCTGCACGCCAACTTTCAGTGACCGGTGCACAAGGACGCCCAGGTCTCGCTGTACCTCCCCTATACCTAACCCCGTTGAGATAATAATCTGCCCCCTTGTTTTTGACGCCAAAGTGGATAACCTCACATTTATCTCTTCGGCCCCACTTGCCCACACCGGCCAACATCTCCCAGCTACACTAGTCCCATCTGCCTGCGTTTTGGCCCATATCCCTCCAAACCTGTCCTATCCATGTACCTGTCTAACAGTTTCTTAAATGTTGCGATAGTCCCTGCCTCAACTACCTCCTCTGGCAGCTCGTTCCAGACACCCACCACCCTCTGTGTGAAAAAGTTACCCCTCAGACTCCAGTTAAATTTTCTCCGGATTAAGGGGTCTCCAATCCCGTGCTGCTAGTCACAGGTCACAACACACTTATACTGTTCAATTCTCTTATCAAAGTCACGAACGAATCTGCTTCCACCCACCTCTGCGGTACCTCGCACTGCTGGTTCAGACAACGTTGCATTAAACGAAAAAACATTTAATTTGCCTTCTGCTTTTTTCTTGAGCCAATGACTGTAAATCTGTGCCCCTCTGTTTAACGACCTAGCTGTCCATGGAAACTGTTTCTCCTGCTTAATCCCGACAGAAAACCTTTCATAATTAAAAAAAGCCACAGGACAATTTGGTTGAATATGCTTGGTGCATTTTAAATCTCAGGCAAAGGCGACTGTCTCACAGCGGCTGACCAGAGGAACCAAGCTGTTGTTTCATTATCGGGATTATATTACAATTTATTGCAATACTTGGCAAGCGCCAACCCGATCCTGTTGACTGAAAACAGGTCAGTTCTCCCTGGGACATGACTGCTCTTTGCTTGACACACCGCGCTCTTAACTGAGGGCCCTCCTGCTCAATTGCACCTGAGTTTACGTGTCACGTGTACCGAGGTACAGTGAAAAGCTTTTGTTGCGTGCTAACCAGTCAGCGGAAAGACATTACGCGATTAGAATAAGTAAGTACGTTTAAGTAAGTAAGTAAGTTTAATGGCCAAGTATTCACATACAAGGAATTTGCCTTGGTGCTCCGCCCACAAGTAACAACATGACATAGTGACAATTACGAATCTCAGAAAACAGTAAACATTAATAATAATAAAACATTAATGATAAAACACCATTGATCAAGCATGTGAACCAACAAAATACCAGATCAAAGGTAGGCTATAGATTCTTGGTTGTTGAATCGAGCCATTTACAGTGCATAGATACATGATAAGAGAATGACATTTAGTGCACTAAGCCACTAGGGGCGCCGCATTGAAGGCAGCCTCTGCCTACAGCCTGTCTGTTTTTCAATCTTAAAAAAAAAATTTAGTCAGTTTTAAAGTTAGTGTTGGAGGTTTCTTTAGTATTTTTATGAGGGGGAGGGGGGGTAGGGTAAGGGGGAAACCGTTTCCCAGCCACTTCCTGGCGAGGACGCGACTATTCTCCGAGTCGCGCCCTCGCCCCCCCTCCTCGCGGCCTACCAGCTGGATTGGAGTGGCCTTTCCTGCCGGGGGACCCGGACCAGAGCTTCAGCAGCGGCGGCGAGCGGGCATACATCGCGGAGCGGGCGATGCCTTACCTGGATCGCCGTCCGGAGCTCCGGAGTGTTGGGCCGCTGCTCCAACATCGCAGAGCTGTGGTTTGCAGAGCTTCCAGCGCGGGCGGCCCTGACTTCAACATCGCGGAGTCCTGGGGCCCTTTGCCGAGGGCCGCCAGCGTTGAATCTCCGCCCAGCGCGGCCTGTGGACTTCTGGAGCCGCGGACTCCGGTAGGAGATGGCCGACTGGGATGTCCAGGCCGCTGAGGACGTCCTCCAGTCCTGACGTCGGACTTCCATCAGCCCGGCGAGCGGGCCTGAACATCGGATAGCCCGAGGGTCATCAAAGAGGTAGATAGTAGTTCAGCGCTGCTCTCTGGTTGTGGTAGGATGGTTCAGTTGCCTGATAACAGCTGGGAAGAAACTGTCCCTGAATCTGGAGGTAGACAAAAAATGATGGAGAAACTCAGCGGGTGAGGCAGCATCTATGGAGAGCAGGAAATAGGCGACGTTTCAGGTCGAGACCCTTCTTCAGACTGATGTCGGGGGGTTGGGGCGGGAAAAAGAGAGGAAGAGGCGGTGACAGTGGGCAGTGGGAGAGCTGGGAAGGGGAGGGGGAGGAGGGAGAAAACAAGGTCTATCTAAAATTAGAGAAGTCAATTTAAACTACCCAAGCGAATTATGAGGTGCTGTTCCTCCAATTTGCACGGGGCCTCACTCTGGCCATGGAGGAGGCTCAGGACAGAAAGGTCGGATTGGGAATGGGAGGGGGAGTTGAAGTGCTGAGCAACCGGGAGATCGGGTTTGGTTAATACGAACTGAGGTACACACTTCTGTACGTTTTGCCTGATGGGAGGGGGGAGAAGAGGGAGTGGTCAGGGTGCGACTGGTCCTTGATTATGCGGCTGGCCTTGCCGAGGCAGTGTTAGGTGTAAATGGAGTCTGTTTTGCAGTCTGGTGCCAATGGGTTTGAGTTACAGATGTGCCACTCACATCTGGTTTGGTATAGTACTGTATTTGTGACATGTACCGGGGTACAGTGAAATTCAGTTTTGTGTACAGTTCAATACAAGTATCACTATACATAAACAGTGTGCAGGAAGGAACTGCACCAAAGATAGACACAAAATGCTGGAGTAACTCAGCGAGACAGGCAGCATCTCTGGAGAGAAGGACTGGCTGACGTTTTGGGTCGAGACCCTTCTTCAGACCCAACCCGGGTCTCGACCCGACACGTCACCCATTCCTTCTCTCCAGAGATGCTGCCTGTCTCGCTGAGTTACTCCAGAATTTTGTGTCTAGCTACTATACATAAGCACTTAGATACCTTAGATAAGCATCTCAGATACAGTATAAGTGTATAGCAGTGGTGCACTGAGATAGCGCACAGTCGCCAGTTTGGGGCCATTTTCAAGTCCCAGTCGTTGTAAGTGCAGGGATCTGTCAATCACACTGCTAATAAGTCTACAAGTTGTAGAAGCAGAATTAGGCCATTCGGCCCATCAAGTCTACTCCGCCATTCAATCATGGCTGATCTATCTCTCCCTCCTAACCCCATTCTCCTGCTTTCTCCCCATAACCCCTGACACCCGCACTAGTCATGAACCTATCAATCTCCAGCTTAAAAATATCCACTGACTTGTGGCCTCCACAGCCGTCTGTGGCAATGAATTCCACAGATTCACCATCATCTGACTA
Organism: Malacoraja senta; assembly: GCA_038087875.1. Taxonomy (NCBI): domain Eukaryota; kingdom Metazoa; phylum Chordata; class Chondrichthyes; order Rajiformes; family Rajidae; genus Malacoraja; species Malacoraja senta. The sequence goes on along the minus strand of CM075981.1, from coordinate 77,658,221 downwards.
AAGAAATCCCCCCTCATATCCTTTCGAAATATATGTCCTTTTATTCTGCGGCTATGGTCTCTGGTCCTAGACTCTCCCACTGGTGGAAACAACCTCTCCACATCTACACTATCCAGGCCTTTCACTCTTCTGTATGTTTCAATGAGGTCCCCACCTCATCTTTCTGAACTCCAGCGGGTACAGGCCCAGTGCCGTCAAACGCTCATCATATCATTCCTGGGATCATTCTCGTAAACCTCCTCTGGACCCTCTCCAGAGCCAGCTCATCCTTCCTCAGATATAGGGCCCAAAATTGCTCACGATATTCCAAAAGCTACGGGAGGCCCGATTCCAGCATCTGAGGTTCCTTGTTTCTGCACACCTACAGCCCAGAGCTGGCCTCTGGAAACTCCCACAGCCACGTCCACCCACAAACTCCTTTCTCAAGGGGACATTGCGTGACTGAACTCCAGCGAGTAGAGGCCCAGTACTGTCTCCAGCAGGTCCAGGGAGTGTCAGGAGATTAGCCTGCATGTTGATAAAAGAAATGGCACATCTTAATTTGGATTTACAGCAATTCAATTGATGGAAATATCGAATACTTGAGACCATAGCTTCAAGGTTAGAGGGGCAAAGTTGAAAGCAAATATGCAGGGCACGTTTTTGTTTACGGAGAGAGGGTAGTGAGTGCCTGGAACACGCTGCCAGGGTTGGTGATGGTGGCAGATGCAATCGTGGCATTCAAGAGACTTTTGGACATGGGTATGCAGGGAATGGAGGGAGACGGATTACGTGCAGGCAGCTATGAGTTGCTTTGCCATCATGCTCGAAACAGACATTATGGGCCGAAGGGCCAGATATTGTGCTGTACTGCTCTTAAGCCAGAGGGTGATGAGTGAGTGGAATTCATTGCCAAAGACAGCTGTGGAGGCCAAGTCATTGGGTATTTTTAAAGCGGACATTGATAGGTTCATGATTGGTAAGGTTGTCAATGGTTATGAGGAGAAGGCAGGAGAATAGTGTTGGAAGGGAAAAATAGATCAGCCATGACCTATCTATCATTGCTTTAAATTAAAGTTATATATATATATATGTGAGTGTGTGCGTTATATGAAACACTGTGTGTATTACAAATAAAACACTGTACACATCACACTGAATATAGACACAAAAAGCTGGAGTAACTCAGCGGGACAGGCATCATCTCTGGAGAAAAGGAATGGGTGACATTTTGGGTCAAGACCCTTCTTCAGACCGTGAGTCAGGATCAAACACGGGGTGCTAGCGTTGTAAGGCAGCAACGCAGCCACTGCGCCACCGTGCCGCCCCACGGGATCAGATATATTATATACATATTGTATTATTTATGTATATCAAATATTTTAAATATATGTAATATTTATGTTTTATACATGAATATATGTATATATCTATACATAACTAAAAGTCTTGTGTTTGTGCCACGATGTGTCTCTGTTTCAATCTGGTTAATTCCTATCTTCTTCCAAACGCTAGGCCACAGGCTTCCCATTTCCACATCCTACTCACATTTTTCCCATGGTGGCGATAAACATCTTCCCGTTGCATTTCCACCTATATTTCCAAAGTTATTCGCGATTAAAGCTATAAAAATGCCAACTTTAACAAGATTTTTACTGTTAAAATCCTTCCTCCCAGCCTCCAACACACATCGATAGGAAGTTGCAAGACAGGAACACTCTGAATTTCACCTCAATGGGTTATTTCAACAGGAGGGGGAGGGCCAATTGGTATTGCAATTGGAACTGCTGCAGCAGGCAGGGGCGGTGCAATTGGATTATTTTTTAAAGTCCACTGCTGAGGGAGGCAGGGGTGCGCTGGAATCTTACGTTCGGGACCTGCTTCAGTTGCGTTGGGGGAACGGGTGAGTGGTGGAATATTGCATTGGGGGACCACACCGTTGGGGGAGCAGATCCAACGGGTCTGCACTTGGTCTAGTATATATATATATATATGTGTGTGTGTGTGTGTGTGTGTGTGTGTGTGTATGTGTGTGTGTGTGTGTGTGTGTGTGTGTGTGTGTGTGTGTGTGTGTGTGTGTGTGTGTGTGTGTGTGTGTGTGTGAGCGTGTGTGTGAGCGTGTGTGTGAGCGTGTGAGCGTGTGTGTGTGTGTGTGTGTGTGTGTGTGTGTGTGTGCGTGCGTGCGTGCGTGCGTGCGTGCGTGCGTGCGTGCGTGTGTGATATATATATTTATTATTAAAACTATATATTCTTGCAGTGAATTCAAGATGCTGTTGCGTTGTGCTGCAGACCCTGGAGATATATATGCAGAGGGTCTGTAAGGTACAGCAACAGGGCCTTTAATTCACTGCGAGGAATATGTTGGTTGAAAAAAATAAACCAAGCGACATAAATCACAATAACATAAACAAGCCTGGTCAAATGTTAAAGACAGCACAGAAATCCCTGAGTTATTTGGCATTCATGAAGCATTCGAGCACTCTTGCCTCGGAGCCCAATGATAACCTCTGCCTGCTCGATGATGTTGGACATTTTTCTTCATAAAGAGACTGCTTTCATCAGTCTCATCTTTGATTTGCCGTGGTCTCATCTGCCTCCTCCACTCCTGAAGCCCCATCACAACCCATCACTTGGCCAACAAATCACCTGCATCTCCCATCGGAGCCTTCCTTCCTTCCTTCCTTCCTTCCTTCCTTCCTTCCTTCCTTCCTTCCTTCATTCCTTCCACCCATTCCATATCCTTCTTGTTCCTTCCCAGACGTCTTTGAATTAAAAGGCCTTTATAAATAAATGCAAGTAGTTTTGCAACAGTGCTGGGGATTTCATGAATATCGTAGTGAGTGTAAGCTCACCCAAACGTGAGTGCGGCACGGTGGCGCAGCGGTAGAGTTGCTGCCTTACAGCACCAGAGTACATACAAAACACTGTGTATATTACACTGAACGTAGACACAAAATGCTGGAGTAACTCAGCGGGTCAGGCAACATCTCTGGAGGAAAATAATAGGTGACGTTTCGGAAAATAATAGGTGAGCCTTCTTCTTCTGAAAGACCCAAAATGGCCGAAAAAGGATTCCGACCCGAAACGCCACCGATTCTTTTTCTCCAGACATGCTGCCTGACCCGCTGAGTTACTCCAGCACTCTGTGAAACTTCACCTCTCCAGGTTCTCCGGAGATGCTGTCTGACCCGCTGAGTTACTCCAGCGCTCTGTGAAACTTCACCTGTCCAGGTTCTCCGGAGATGCTGCCTGACCCGCTGTGAGTTACTCCAGCATTTTGTACCTGTCCATGTTCTCCAGAGATGCTGCCTGACCCGCTGAGTTACTCCAGCATTTTGTCACTATCTTCGGTATAAACCAGCATCTGTAGTTCCTTCCTAAACATAGGACTGTTTCCATGTTGTATCAATCAATCAATCAATGAAAAAAAGCTGGAGTCATGGTCATAGAGTAATACAGTGTGGAAACAGCCCCTTTGGCCCAACAGGCCAACATTGTCCCAGCTACACCAGTCCCACTTGCCAGCGTTTGGTCCATATCCCTCCAAACCTGTCCTATCCATGTACGTGTCAAACTGTTTCTTAAAAGTTGGGATAGTCCCAGCCTCAACTACCTCCTCTATCAGCTTGTTCCATACACCCACCACCCTTTGTGTGGAAAAAGTTACCCCATCAGATTCCCATTAAATCTTGTCCCCTTCACCTTAAACCTCCTCGATTCACCTACTCGGAAGGACAGTAATATTTAACGAGAAACTCCCTCAGTCAGGGCAAATTATCATCGGAAAGTAGCGAGTTACTGTGTTCGTGCTTACCTGTAAAATTGCTCTTCTCAGATCGCCCATCGGGATTAAGGATGACTTGCTTCCACTCTGGTTCTGTCGGTTCGCAGGTGACTGATGAGACAAAGACCCATTCAACGGCCATCACTCAGTGAAGCGTGCCTATCATTCACGATTCAGTCGTATCGCATTAGACCCTCGCTTTGTGAAGGTAAACGGAAGGATTTAAAAATCCAACGGGATGAATATGTATTTCTGTTACTTGTGAGAAGATGAACCATTGAGGGCTGCCTGTCGCTGAAAAAGAGCAGATGGAACTTTTGGTTAGACAACATGTTTACACAACAAGTCACCCTAATGAGACTCTGCAGGCAATTCAACTCCACAAGTGCAATGGGGACTGAAATTGTCACAAAATTCTCCTTTTCCCAACCCTGCAGGTGGAAGTGGTTCAATTTTACTGGAATTTAGGATAGTCCCAGCCTCAACCACCTGCTCTGGTAGATTGTTCCAGACACCCACAACCCTTTGCGTGGAAAAAGTTACCCCTCAGATTCCTATTAAATCTTGCCCCCTTCACCTTAAACCTATGTCCCATCACTGGAATTTAGAAGGATGAGAGGGCATCTTATAGAAACTTATACAATTCTGAAGGGATTGGACAGGCTAGATGCAGGAAAAATGTTCCCCATGTTGGGGGAGTCCAGAACCAGGGGTCACAGTTTCAGAATAAGTGGTCGGCCATTTAGGACTGAGATGAGGAAAAACCTTTTTCAGCCAGAGAGTTGTGAATCTGTGGAATTCTCTGCCACAGAAGGTAGTGGAGGCCAATTCACTGGACATATTAAAGAGAGAGTTAGATTTAGCTCTTAGGGCTAACGGAATTAAGGGGTATGGGGGGAAAGCAGGAACAGGGTACTGATTTTGGATGATCAGCCATGATCATATTGAATGGCGGTGCTGGCTCGAAGGGCTGAATGGCCCACTCCTGCACCTATTTTTTTATGTTTCTATGTTTCTATTCCATATACCCACTACCCTCTGAGTAAAAAAGTTGCCTCTCAGGTTCCAATCAAATCTCTCCCCTCTCACTTTAAACCGATGTCCTCTGGTTCTTGACTCCTCCACATTAAACAAGTAAAAGTAATTACACCAGTAGGATAATCTATAAAGCTTTATTTGAGATCAATATCCAATATCCCAGAGTACTTCAGCGATCCACTGTCTAAACACAGTTGCCATGATGATTATAATTATTTGTAAATGCTTCTGTCTCTTTGGGATAAATGATTTTCTGTTGGCTCAGAATTAAATAATGACCAGGTAAAATGCAGGGCGGCACGGTGGCGCAGCGGTAGAGCTGCTGCCTTACAGCGCCAGAGACCCGGGTTCCATCCCGACTGCGGGTGCCTGTCTGTCTCCGAGATCTTCGGTTTCCTCCCACACTCGAAAAGACGCACAGGTTTGTAGGTTAATCGGCTTGGCATCGATGTAAAACCGTCTCTAGTGTGTGTAGGGTGGTGTTAATGTGCGGGGATCGCCGGCCGCTGGTCGGTGCGGACTCGGTAGGCCGAAGGTCATGTTTCCCTGCTGTATCTCTAATCTAAACTAAACTAAAAAGACCAAATTGGAACTGCAATCTGCTTTGATTACCGTTGAGTTTCGGGTAAACTTTCAAGATTAGCAGCAGGCTCTGAAGAGAACAGTTAGCCAGGGCTGATTGTTACTTTACTGGGAAAGGCAGGCTTGATTGTAATGTCTCTCACATTCAACAACCTACCAATGTACATTTCCTTGCCTTACGGTGGAAGAACGGCAATTTGGGTAAAATAACAGCGCTCATTTTATTAAGCTATTGAGAAGAGTGCAGGAATAGAATCATTTAAATGCAGTTATCAGCCAACTCTCCATGAATTGCAGAGAATTGTGGACGCAGCCCAGACCACCACACAAACCTACCTCCCTTCCATTGACTCCATTACGCTGCCTCGGTAAGGCCAGCAGCATAATAGACAATAGACAATAGGTGCAGGAGTAGGCCATTCGGCCCTATGAGCCAGCACCGCCATTCAATGTGATCATGGCTGATCATCCCCAATCAGTACCCCGTTCCTGCCTTTTCCCCATATCCCCTGACTCCGCTATCTTTAAGAGCCCTATCTAGCTCTCTCTTGAAAGCATCCAGAGAACCTGCCTCCACCGCCCTCTGAGGCAGAGAATTCCACAGACTCACCACTCTCTGTGAGAAAAAGTGTTTCCTCGTCCCCGTTCTAAATGGCTTACCCCTTATTCTTAAACTGTGGCCCCTGGTTCTGGACTCCCCCAACATCGGGAACATGTTTCCTGCCTCCAGCGTGTCCAAACCCTTAACAATCTTATATGTTTCAATAATTAAGGACCTGTCTCACCCTGGCCTAATCTCCCCTCTCCAATCAGGCGAAAGGTATAGAAGTGTCAAAAAGCACACCTCCAGATTCAGGGACAGTTTCTTCCCAGCTGTTATCAGGCAACTGAACTATCCTACCACAACCAGAGAGCAGTGCTGAACTACAACCTCATTGGTGACCCTCGGAAAATCTTTGATCGGACTTTGCCGGCTTTACCTTGCACTAAACATGATTCCCTTATCATGTATCTGTACACTGTGGACGGCTCGATTGTAATCATGTCTTGTCCTTCCATTGGCTGGATAGCACGCAACAAAAGCTTTTCACTGTACCTCGGTACACGTGACAAAAAACTAAACTGAAATGTGAAGTAGATGTTGGCTGATAACTGCATTTATCTGCATGGGCACTGGAGTGACTCCGAACTGATGCAGCTTAATCCATCGGAAAAAATCTAAGCCCTGAAGGTATAATATATTTGGAGAGCGTTAGTGTCTGGCACTAACAGATAAAACAAAATGTGCTCCATTGGGACTGACGGCTGGCTTTTGTCAAAATAAATCTAGACTATTGAGATTGGAAATTGAGTTTGTGGAGCTACAATGCTTAAATGTCTAAATTAGATTTAGGCTTATTATTTGCCATATGTACTGAGGTACAGTGAGAAGCTTTGTTTTGCATGCTGTCCAAACTGATCATTAAATACTACACACAAATACAATCAAGTCAAACCCAGTACAAAGGGGAAGATGCAGAGGGCAGAATATACATAGTTCTCAGCATTGTATTGCCACTGTTCCAAAGAGGCCCTTCGGCCCACCGACCATCGATCACCCGTTTTCACACCAATCCTGTTATACCCCTTCCTCATCCACTCCCGACAACCCCAGGGCAATTTTACAGAGGCCCATTAACCTGCGAACCCGCACATCCTTGGGATGTGGGAGGAGACATGGGCACCCAGAGGAAACCCACGTGGTCACAGAGGACAACATGCAAACTCCACGCAGACGTGGTCAGGATCAAACCTGGGACCCTGGCGCCGTGAGGCACCAGATACCGTGGAGCTGGGCGGTGGCGCAGCGGTAGAGTTGCTGCCTTACGGCGCCAGAGACCCGGGTTCGATCCCGACTACGCCGCTGCCTGCGCGGAGTTTGCACGTTCTCCCTGTGACCCGCGTGGGTTTTCTCCGAGATCTTCGGTTTCCTCCCACACTCCATAAGAGGTACAGGAATGTAGGTCAATTGGCTTGGTAGAACTGTAAAATTGTCCCTAGTGTGTGTAGGATAGTGTTAATGTGCGGGGATCGCTGGTGGGCAGAAGGGCCTGTTTTTCCGCGCTGTATCCCAACACCAAAACTAAACTAATCTACCAGCTAAGTCACTTGGTTATTGTATTGCAAAGATGTTAACAGTGAATAGACTTCAGAAGTACTTCGTAGTTTCTAGAGTGTTTGAGGATATCCTGGGACTGAGAGCAGTACTGGTTTGAGTGTAAATCTTTCTTCCCAGTATCAGGTAAAATCTGAGCATCTGAGGTAGATTTTGCTCTTTGGGCCAACGGAATCATGGGATATGGAGAGAAGGCAGGAACGGGGTACTGATTGTGGATGATCAGCCATGATCACATTGAATGGTGGTGCTGGCTCGAAGGGCCAAATGGCCTACTCCTGCACTTATTGTCTATGTTTCTATGAAATGGGAATCAGATTTCTCCCTCTCCTTATGTTCTGTATTCATCATCTACTATACATATATCATCATCCACCTTACATCATCTACTATACATCATCGTCTAACTATTGTACTTGAGATTGACGATAGCGTATTATCTGATCTGTTTGAATAACATGCAAGACAAAGCTTTTTCACTGTACACCTGACAATATTAAACCTAAATCAAAATCTTACCCTAAACATGCCATGCTGCAGATATGGACCGCAGATGCTGGTTTAAACCGAAGATATACACAGAAAGCTGGAGTAAATCTGCGGGCCAAGCGGCTGCATCTCTGGAGACCCGAAACGTTACCCATTCCTTCTCTCCAGGGATGCTGCCTGTCCCGCTGAGTTACTCCAGCTTTTTGCGTCTCTCTTCATTCCTTGCTGTAGCTTTAAACTAAACTAAACTCAATTAGGGCGCAGCAGTATAGTTGCTGCCTTACGACAACAGAGACCCCGGTTCGATCCTGACTGCGGGTGCTGTCCCCACGGAGTTTTTGTACGTTCTTCCCAGGGACCACGTGGGTTTTTCTCCGGGTGCTCCAGTTTCCTCCCACACTCCAAAGACGTGCAGGTTTGTAGGTTCATTGGATAGATCTAGCGTACAGGTGATCGATGGTCGGCGTGGACTCGTTGGGCCGAAGGGCCTATTTCCATGCTGTATCTCTGAACCAAACTATCCCAAACATCGAAAGAAAGCAGATAGCTTGGCTTCAACTGCGTCTCTGGTAAAAAGCAATCTGTGTCGTTCTGCAAGGTTATACGATGAATAATTGATGATAAATATTTTTCCTCATACTCTAGGATTTGGATTACTTTAGGAAAAGTCTATTTCCCATGGGGGCAAGGGTTATTGTTAGCTGCGGCACTAAAAAGCAGTACTTCTGGTACGGATGGAATTCTTTGTGCATTACTGATTGAGAGATACAAAGTCCTGGGCTGCCTAAACACTGGTGTAACAACTACACAGAGGGCGGCACGGTGGCGCAGCGGTGGAATCACTGCCTTACAGCGCCAGAGACCCGGGTTTGATCCCGACTACGGGTGCTGTCTGGTTGGGGTTTGTACGCTCCCCCAGTAACGCCGTGGATTTTCTCCGGGTGCTCCGGTTTCCTCCCACGCTCCAAAGACGTACAGGTTTGTAGGTTAATTGGCTTCGTTAAAAATTGTAAATTGTTCCTAGTGTGTAGAGTAGTGCTAGTGTGTGGGGATCGCTGGGCGGCGCGGACTCGGTGGGCCAAAGGGCCTGTTTCCGCACTGTATCTCTCAACTCTAAAATCTAAAGTAAAGTCTAAAGTCAAGCTCCGTGCGAGAACTAACCTTTCAACGAATAGGTCAGTAATTATTAAAGTAAAGCTGTTAATTGATCATTACAATAAAAGCAAGTTGATTAATCTACTGTATCCTGTGCAGTTAAGGGCCTGTCCCACTTGGCGATTTTTTTCGGCGACTGCCGGCGTCATATCAGTGTCGCCAAAAGATTTTGAACATTTCAAAATCCAGCGGCGACAAAAAAAAAGTTACGACACTTGAAAAATCACCGCGCGTCAATACGTCATCACGCCGCGCCACGCCGGGTCACCACCGCAAATTTATCGGTGACCTGATACGTCAGTCAATGATACCAGCAGTCGCCGAAAAAATCGCCAAGTGGGACAGGCCCTTAAAAGTCTAGTTAATACTGAAAATCAGTTTTATAATGAGCAAAATAAGCTAGGCCGAACAATTGAAGAAATCCGTACTGAATCCGTTCCGAACCTCTGATCATCTGCCTGAGCTGCCAATCACGCAGTTTAAATGTAGGTGACCTAATAAGAAGGGACTTTTGTTTAGTTTGGTTCAGAGATACAGCGTGAAAAACAGGCCATTCGGCCCACTGAGATCCCCAAAAACTATCCAGCTAAAATGTGTAGAAATGAACTGCAGATGCTGGTTTAAAGCAAAGATAGACACAAAGTGCTGGAGTAACTCAGCGGGTCAGACAGCATCTCTGGAGAACATGGATAGGTGATGTTTCGGGTCAGAATCCTTCTTCAAATTGACTTGAAACGTTGCCTATCCATGTTCTCCAGAGATGCTGCCTGACCCGCTGAGTTACTCCAGCACTTTGTGTCTTTTTTTTTGTAAAATCACCTTTTCTGCAATTCCTTGTTTCTGCATCTCTAAAATATTGTGGTGCTTAAGTTAACTTGCTGCATAAGTTCACAAGTGATAGGAGCAGAATTAGGCCATTTGGCCCATCAAGTCTACTCTGCCATCCAATCATGGCTGATCTATCTTTCCCTCCTAACCCCATTCTCTTGCCTTCTCCCCATAACCTCTGACACCCGTACTAATCAAGAATCTATCGCTCAATGTCTTAAAAATACCCACTGGCTTGGCCTCCACAGCCTTCTGTACGAATGAATTACACAGATTCACCACCCTCTGACTAAAGAAATCCCTCCTCATCTCCTTCGGAACGTCCTTTTATTCTGAGGCCGTGGCCTCTGGTCCTGTACTCTCCCACTAGTGGAAACATCCTCTCCACATCCACTCTCTCCAGGCCTTTCATTATTCGGTAAGTTTCAACGAGATCCCCTCCTTCCAGAAAAGTTAGATGCAGCAAAGGAATGTAAAATTGAATCAGCATATAGAACCATAGAGTCATACAGCATGGAAACAGGCCCTTCGGCCCAAGCTGTCCATGCCCTCCAAATGCCCCATCTAATCTAGCTCCATTTGCTTATTTGCTCAGCCAATGAATTAATAATTTTTGAATTGATAAATGTAAATGAAACTGCTGCCTCTCCAGGAAACTTAGATCTAGAAAAAGAATAATTCATGACTGGAACTTTGTTCTGCTCTGCTGGGTTGGTGTTTGAACTGAATAGACGTGGATGAGGAAAATGTCTCTGCATATATCTCCCCTGGAGCGAGATTGTGAGTCATAGATAAGGTAGGCCGAACCTATTTACCAGGATGGAAATATCAAATACTAGAGGACATAGCTTCACGGTGAGAGAGGCAAAGTTGAAAGGAGATGAGTTGGGCAATTCTCTTTACACAGAGGGTGGTGGGTGCCTGGAACGCTCTCCCAGGGGTGGGTGGTGGAAGCAGATACGATAATCGCATTAGTTCAGTTTAGTTTAGTTTAGAGATACAGAGCGTAAACAGTCCCTTCGGCCCACCGAGTCCGCGCCGACCAGCGATCCCCGCACATTCTTCTTTCATGCCATCCTCCATGTTTCAATGTTGACGTCGCTGCCATCGTCCGTCCTGAAAAGGACGCAGGCTTCCGGCGACAATCAGTGGGAGCCATCACTTGTTGCAATAGATGATGGTGGTAGCAGAATTAGCTCGGATACTTCCAGTTTCCAGCCCCGCGACGTGGACGCTTCTGCTATGACCCCCCCCTCCCCCGCACATTAACACTAGCCTACACACACAACGAGGGACAATTTACATTTATACCAAGCCAATTAACCTGCAAACCTGTACATCTTTGGGGCGTGGGAGGAAACCGAAGACCTCGGAGAAAACCCACGCAGGTTACGGGGAGAACGTACAAACTCCGTACAGTCAGCGCCCGTAGTCGGGATCGAAACCGGGTCTCTAACGCTATAAGTGCCGTAAGTGCTGTAAGGCGGCAACTTTACCGCTGCGCCATTGTGCGCCCATTTGAGAGAGTTTTGGAAAGGCACATGTATATGCAGGGAATGGAGGGATAATAGGCAATAGACAATAGACAATAGGAGCAGGAGTAGGCCATTCGGCCCTTTGAGCCAGCACCGCAATTCAATTTGATCAAGGCTGATCAATCCACAATCAGTACCCCGTTCCTGCCTTCTCCCCATATCCCCTGACTCCGCTATTTTTAAGAGCCCTATCTAGCTCTCTCTTGAAAGTATCCAGAGAACCTGCCTCCACCGCCCTCTGGAGGCAGAGAATTCCACAGACTCACAACTCTCTGTGTGAAAAAGTGTTTCCTCATCTCCGTTCTAAATGCCTTACCCCTTATTCTTAAACTGTGGCCCCTGGTTCTGGACTCCCCCAACATCGGGAACATGTTTCCTGCCATTGTGGATTATGTGCCGGCAGATAAGAGTTGGTCTTGGCATCATGTTCAGCACCGACATTGTGGGCCGAAGGGCCCGGTTCTGTGTGGTACTGTCCTATATTTCATAATTACAGAATGTCCAAAAGTGCTTTATGGCCACTGAAGATATATTTTTAATGTGGTTATTTCAATAATCAAATTTCTGGCCAGAAAGATCCCACAAATAACAAGATGTTAACAGTCGGACAGTTTTTAGGCTGAAGAAAAGTCTTGACACATCTCTGAAGGAAGGTCTCGACCCGAAATGTCACCCGTTCCTTCTCTCCGGAGATGCTGCCTCACCCGCTGAGTTACTCCAGCATTTTGTGTCTATCTTCGATTTAAAACAGCATCTGCAGTTCCTTCCTACACAGTTTTCAGGCACTGCACTAGGGGAGCCAGGCTAGACTTGAGCTCCACAGAGGGACATGAACACAAACCTCTGACTCAGAGGACAAAAATAAACCCAAGTGCTGGAGTAACTCAACCGGTCAGGCAGCATCTCCGAGGAGCAGCTTTGATTTGATTGGACACTGCTGGCTTTATCTTACACGAAACGTTATTCCCTTATCGTGTATCCGTACACTTAGCACGGCTCGATTGTAACCATGTTTTTATCTGTCCGCTGACTGCTTAGCATGCAACAAAAAAGCTTTCCACTGTACCTCGGTACACGAGACAATAATCTAAACTGAACTGAGGCGACGTTTCAGGTTGGGACCCTTCTTCAGACAGTCTGAAGGGTCCCGACCTGAAATTTCACCCATCCTTGTCCTCCAGAGATGCTGCCTGACCCTCTGAATTACTCCAGCACTTTTGTGGGGGGGGGGGGGTTTCTATGACTCAGAGAGTGGCTTCCCATTAGGCCACAAGTGAGACCAGGGCACTCTGCAAGTTTGGAGCGGTAAGTGGAAGCACAGTTGAATTGAGAAGAGGATTTGCCTTGAGTGCAGGAAGGAACTGCAGATGTTCAAGAAGGAACTGCAGATGCTGGAAAATCGAAGGTAGACGAAAGTGCTGGAGAAACTCAGCGGGTGAGGCAGCATCTATGGAGCTCCGTAGTTGCTGCCTCACCCGCTAAGGAACTGCATGTACCGGAGACAGACACAGAGTGCTGGGGTATCTCAGGCAACTTCTTGGAGAAAAGCAATCAGTGATGTTTCGGTCGGGACCCTTCTTCAGACAGAGTTCAGAGGATTAGGCTGGTCAGAAGCCTGAAGAAGTGACCTACCCTGCAAATGGGTGCGTCTGCTTCTGATCGAGCATACGCACCCAGCTTCTAGTAATTGCACACGGAAAGTCAGCGTTTCAATTTAGCCCATCGGACAATGTCTATGTACACAGTTATTATGCAGCTGCCTTGTGCACACACTCTCCATCATATTTTGTTGCATCAGTATCTGTGGAGACTGAACGATAAGCTACCCACTGCTAGCAACACCACTTGGTCCAGAGAATCACGGAATCACAAGTGGCCCTTTTATCTCCCTCACAATAGCAATGTCCACATAGCTAGCGACAAAAATAATCTTCTACAATTGCAGTCAGTTTTAACGGAGAGATCTTCTGCAGTGCAAGAGCAATTTGCACCAGGTATTTACCGGGTACTGACTAAATATCATTGAAGCAAAACTCAAATAGAAGAAAGAGGCCGATTTGGTCAATCTATATTACTAAAAGTAAGATCTTGACCACTTCCTGTTTTTCTGTTTCATGATTTTAGAAAAAACGCTGCCACTTACGGCTGTGATTTTTTGGCCATCTTACTCAGAGTTCCCCTCCGCTGCGCAGGACAAGAGGATTTTTCCCATCGATGAAAAAATAAAAGAGTTATTAATGTTTTTAAAATGTTGAGATTCTCTCTGCTGCCCCTGCTGTGGGAGGGGGGAGGGATTATAAAACCCGGAAGTGTTGTGCCTCAGTCAGTCTCTGCAAGATGGGGGGAGTGAGAGGGTCAAGTCTCTCAGTCTAAGCTGTGAATAAAACTGAACACATGTCTACTAAACTGTGAGTGTGGTTTTATTGACCTTGAGTGCCCTTAATGTTTGGGTTGAAGTAAAAGCTCTGCAAATTGGTTGCTGGGGGGGGGATTGGTTGAAGTAAAAGCTCTGCAAATGGTTGCTGGGGGGGGAGGGGTTGAAGTAAAAGCTCTGCAAATGGTTGTCTCTGGGGGGGGGATTGGGTTCGAAGTCAACAGCACTGCAATGGTTGCTGGAGGGGTCCACTTACGGCTGTGATTTTTGGCCATCTTACTCAGTCTCCCTCCGCTCATCAGGTGCAGAGGATTCTTCCCCATCAATGAAAAATAAAAATATTATTAGTGTTTAAAAAATGTTGAGAATCTCTCTCTCCTTCACATCATGAGCCATCAGCCCTCTTTCCGGTTGGAGGGGGAGGGATTATAAAACCCAGAATGTGGGTGTGGCTCAGTCCCCCATCTGATCACAGATGTACAAGTCACGACTCTGTCTAGCTGTAAATCAACTGAACACACTGAATGTCTACTGAACTGTGAGTGTGGTGTTTATGTTCCACCCTGCAATTGAAATGGTATGAAACCAATTAATGGTGCTTCACCTGCATGAAATGGATGACACATTGCAATGATGGTGGCCTTGCACGCCTGCATGAAATGGTATGAAACTGCATTTGAATTTGGTGGCCTTGCACCCTGCTTGAAATTGGTATGAAACTGCCACTTGAATTTGGTGGCCTTGCACCCTGCTTGAAATGTATGAAACTGCACTGCTTGAATTTGGTGGCCTTGCACCCTGCTTACCTTCCCCAAGTGGAATGAAACTGCACTTGATTTTGTGGCCTTGCACCCTGCTTAAGTGGTATTCGAAAACTGCACTTGAATTGCGGTGGTCTTGCACCTGCTTGAAGTGGTAAGAAACACTCCTTTCGGTTGCCCCTTCACCCTGCACCCTGCATTTGGTGAATGGTTAGGGAAAATGGATTTGAATTCGGTGGCCTTGCACCCCTTGCTTGAAATGGTAGGAAAATGGATTTGAATTTGGTGGCCTTGCACCCTGCTTGAAATGGAATTTCAAGGAATAGCCGTGAGTCAACTGCCAGCCCACCAGCCGTGAGTGAGCTGCCAGCACATCAGGCTTGAGGGACTGAGCTGCCACCCCAAGAATCCATTTGGCCACAATGTCCATACTAGCCCTCTGGACACCAGTCCCTTCAGCCCACAACACCCATACCAGCGCTCCAGAAAGCCCTCCCACTGGCCACCAATATTGGAATTGGTGGAGAGGTGGAATATTGCGTTGGGGGACCAGCCCTCCCCGTGTCAACATGGGACCCAACGGGTCCCACTTAGTCTAGTACTAATTTATAATTATCAGCCAGGTTTGCATCTAGTTCTTTGGGTAATCTTGTCGTGTGGAACTGAACTAATGAGGTAGCAACCTTAAAACAACACTCACCCTATTGGAGTCCATGTACATCACACAATTCATACTGCTTAAATCTGAACGTCATGAATGTATGATGGAATAATAATGCAGGCTGAGTTTTTGATATGCATTTTGTGTGCCTAGGTGTTCGTTCCTAACTGGGTGTCCAAGGGGTTGTGGATCTGCCTGTCCCACTGAGTTACTCCAGCATTTTGTGTCTGTCTTCTGTTGTGTGTGTGTTAAGATGGATGTGTCCACAGGACTTTAACAATGCTGTGAGACGATTGTGGATTAAACCTCCATTTTAAAGTTTAGTTTTAGTTTAGTTCCGAGATACAGAGCGGAAACAGGCCCATATTCGGCCCGACGAGTCCGCACCATCCAGCGATCCCGCACACTAACACCACCCTAGCACTACACAATAGGGACAATTTTTTACATTTATACCAAGCTAATTAACCTACAAAGCTGTACACCTTTGGAGTGCGGGAGGAAACCGAAGATCCCGGAGAAACCCACGCAGGTCACGGGGAGAACGTACCAAACTCCGTTCTTACAGCACCCGTAGTCAGGATCGAACCCAGGTCTTTAAGGCAGCAACTGTACCGCTGAGGCACCGTGCCCCCCTTGAGTTTATAGTTTGCTCTTATCATGGGTGGCGCAGCGGTGGAGTAACCGTGCGAAACAAGAGAAAGGAGCACATGTTTTTAATCTGTTTGCCATCAATATCATTCTTGTGTGTTTATAGTCGAGAGTAAAATGCAGCCGCCGGAGGTTCCTGTAATTGGATTACTTATTACCTTCCCCCCCCCCCCCCCCCCCTCCTGCCAGTTTACCGGTGAGCCAAGTTTGTGAATACCACCTGCCCACTAACCCACGGTGTCTCGTCGACATCTCCCTGGGAGCTTAAACCTTACACTGCGATGCAGTTAGTGAAACACTTAGACCCCTGTCCCACGGTACGAGTTCATTCCAAGAGTTCTCCCGAGTTTGCCCTGATTCGAACTCGGAGATTTACGGTAATGGGCCGCTCGTCGGTACTCGGGGCTCTCGTGGACATTTTTCAGCATGTTGAAAAATCTTCACGAGTCTTCCCGTGCTTACCTGCCGTTGGCGAGTCTTCCCGAGTACCTGCCGTTAGCGTTACGAGCCGCTAAGAGACGTCCCCGAGCTCCGACGTACCCGCTACGTCCATTCTCCGTGCTTACCACGAGTTTGATTTTTTTTAAACTCGGGAGAGCTCTTGGAATGAACTCGTACTGTGGGACAGGTCTTTAAACATCCAACAAAAAGTTACCGTTCTTTGAATTGTTCATTGCTAATTTGTGGAAGTGAGCTCAGGCTGATTGGCGTTTGAACTCAAATTCGAAGTTCAGGCACTTTTTGTTAGTTCACGGTGGAAAGTTTGCACTGCTCACAGACTATCTGCTCAACCCCCTTTGGGTTTGACCTCAGAACCCTTCTGCAGCAAGCACAGGACAGGATCTGGAGTGAGGAATCTGTTAGAGGGTGTCTGGGATTATGGGAGGAAGGCAGGAGAATTGTGTCGAGAGAGAGAGATAGATCAGCCATGTTTGAATGGCGGAGTAGACTTCATTCTGCTCCTATCACTTATGAACTTGTGAATTGTAGTTTAGTTAGGTTTTAATTTAGTTTTGTTTAGCGATACAGCGTGCAAACAGGCACTACGGCCCACCGAGTCAGCGTCGACCAGCGATCACCCCGTACACTAGCACTATCCTACACACGGCAGGACTAGCATAGATGGGACATGTTGGCCGGTGTGGGCAAATTGGGCTGAAGGGCCTGTTTCCACATTGTATGAATCTATGACTCTATAAATCTATGACTCTGTGGCAATTTACAGAAGCCAATTAACCTACAAACCTGCACATCTTTGGGATGTGGGAGGAAACCGGAGCACCCGGGGGAAATCCCCAATCAGACAGAGGGAGATCATGCAAACTCCACACAGACAGGACTGACACTGTTCAAAAATTCCGTGCGGCAACGGCCTTCCCGGCCCGCAGCCGCCTCGAGGCCGTGCGCGGCCGCATCGACGCCGTACGCACCGTCTTGACGTCACTCGAGCTCCGCGCGGCCCCCGCTTCCGATTTGGTAGCGCTTGCCGCATTCAACCGCATGCTGGTGGGACCAGCCCTTTAGACACAGGCACGCAAACACTCCAATATCAAATGCATAGACACTTCAATGCTGCACTATGAATAAATATTTCCCCATTGTCTACCAAGCTTAAAAATTGCAAGCGACAGGAAAATGCCCCAGCGGAGAGCTAGGAACCTATTCAAGAGGGATATCATCATTCTCTTGATGCCCATGTTACAGTTTAGTTGAGCTGGGTTGTACAATAAGCTGCCCATGCAAAAGACTATTCCTCCAATTAGTGTTGGGCCTCACACTGACAGTGGAGGAGACCCAGGTCAGAAAGTTCTGTGTGGGATTGGGAGGGGGCAGTTAAAATGTTTAGCTCGTAAGTTGGGCTGAGTTTGAGTTGAGTATAGTATATGGTCACGTGTACCGAGGTACAGTGAAAAACGTTTGTTGCCTGCTAACCAGTCAGTGAAAAGATTATACATGATTTTAATCGAGCTGTCCACAGTGTACAGACACACGATAAAGGGAATAACGGGATAATGGGAATAAGGTTTAGTGCAAGATAAAGTCCAGTAAAGTCTGATTAAAGTTAGTCCAAGATAAGTTAGTTCGGTGAGGTAGATAGTAGTTCAGCACTGCTCTCTATTTGTTGATAGGATGATTCAGTTGCCTGATAACAGCTGGGAAGAAACTGTCCCTGAATCTGGAGGTGTGCATTTTCACACATCTGTACCTCTTGCCTGATGGAGAGGGGAGGAGGGGGGGGTGTCCTGGGTGCGACTCGTCTTGATTATGCTGCTGGCCTTGCCGAGGCAGCGTGAAATGTAATGGAGGATTGTAATGTTATAAGTGATAGGTGCAGAATTAGGCCATTCGGCCCATCAAGTCTACTCCACCATTCAATCATGGCTGATCTATCTCTCCCTCGTAACCCCATTCTCCTGCCTTCTCCCCATAACCCCCGACACCCGTACTAACCTATCTCTGCCTTAAATCTAGCCATTGACGTTCTCTGCCGCCTTCTGTGCCAAAGAATTCCAAAGGTTCACCACCCTCTGCCTAAAGAAATTCCTCCTCATCTCTTTCCTAAAGGAACGCCCTTTAATTCTCAGGCTTTGACGTCTGGTCCTAGACTCTCCCACTGGTGGGAACCATCCTCTCCACATCCACTCTGTCAATGATTGCATGATGGTCTGCGCTGTGTCCACTGAGGTTACAGTGGAAGCATCGAGGTGGGTTTGTGTGAAAGCAGCCACCGGTCTTGGTTAATGTCCAGGGTGCAGTGCCAGCAGAGTAAATGCCTCTGTGGAAATGCAAAACCTTTGGGCAGTAACTAGCAAAGTCTCTAAGTCGAGTGTTCCGTAAGATGATTGCAATAACTGCAGCCACTCTAGTCCGTATCCACTGACACTGATAATAAGCATGTGTAGACAGTAGACAATAGACAATAGGTGCAGGAGTAGGCCATTCGGCCCTTCGAGCCAGCACCGCCATTCATGTGATCATGGCTGATCATCCCCAATCAGTACCCCGTTCCTGCCTTCTCCCCATATCCCCTGACTCCGCTATTTTTAAGAGCCCTATCTAGCTCTCTCTTGAAAGCATCCAGAGAACCGCCTCCACCGCCCTCTGAGGCAGAGAATCCCACAGACTCACCACTCTCTGTGAGAAAAAGTGTTTCCTCGTCTCCGTTCTAATGTGTAGGAAGGAACTGCAGATGCTGGTTTAAATCGAAGACAGACACAAAACACTGGTGTAACTCAGCGGGACAGACAGCATCTCTGG
Organism: Malacoraja senta; assembly: GCA_038087875.1. Lineage (NCBI taxonomy): Eukaryota > Metazoa > Chordata > Chondrichthyes > Rajiformes > Rajidae > Malacoraja > Malacoraja senta. The sequence goes on along the minus strand of CM075981.1, from coordinate 77,638,971 downwards.
AGTGAAGGAATGGGTGACGTTTCGGGGTCCAGACCCTTCTTCAGACTGAGAAGCAGCTGACCCACATGGTAGGGGATGTGTACGTTTCAAGCAGATGCAATAATATAACCCCCATGTGGATTGCTACTGCCTGTTACTTTGATACGGATACGTCAAATGTTGCCACGTCAATGATTGAAGATGCCTGAAGGCGTTCTCAATGAATATAGAATTAGTGAGGTTGTAACATCTTGATCCCAGCGCTCTCTTCTGAAGGACACTGTAAGATTCATCTCTGCTTCTGCCACATTTATTTTTAGACTAAAGTCCAAGAAACATATTTGATGTTTTCCCCAGGGAATCGCACTCGTTACCAACCCTGCGTTACCGAAGTACACACACTTGAGTAAATCTAGGTACATGACCAACTGCCAACAATTGGAGTCGGTCTTGCCGAAGTTGGCGTCATGTTCCGGCACGGATATTGTGGGCCGAAGGGCCTGTTTCTGTGTTGTACTGTTCTGTATATCTGATCGTTTAGTTTAGTTTAGTTTAGTTTAGAGATACAGCGTGGAAACACGCCCATTAGCCCACTCGAGCCCGCGCCGACCAGCGATCCCCCCCGTACGCGAGCGTTGTCTTATACACTGGGGACAATTTACAGCAGCTAATCAGCCTACAAACCGCACGTCTTTGGGAATGTGCGAGGAAGCCAGAGCACCCGGAGAAAACCCACGCGGTCACCGGGAGAACGTACAAACTCCGTACAGACAGCACGGCAGGGTGGCGCAGCGGCAGCGCGGCTGCCTTGCAGCGCCAGTGACCCGAGTTCGATCCTGACTACGGGTGCTGTCTGTACGGAGTTTGTACGTTCTCCCCGTGACCCCGCGTGGGTTTTCTCCGGGTGCTCCGGTTTCCTCTTACAGAACTCACGGAAGATTTCGAACCCCTGTCGCCACTGATTTGGAAAAAAGGTGAGTGAGGTGTTGCCCCTAAGAAAGGCTGTTATAGGATCTTGGGTTCCTGCTCAACCTTCCCACCATAGAGGGTCTGGCCTGATGCCCAAAAACTATCCAGTTAAAAGGTGTAGGAAGGCAATGCAGATGCTGGTTGACACCGAAGATAGACGCAAAGTGCTGGAGTAGGTAGAGGGGAGGAAACTGGAGATTAAAAGAAGGCCAGAAAACAGCAGGGGCTGGGGAAGAGGTGCAACAGGTGGCCAAGGAAGGCCTAAACCTCCTCCCCAGCCAACAACGGGCCATTGTGGGCTCCACCTTTCCTTGGTCATCTGTTGCCGGCCCTTGCTTCGTTCTGGCCCTTTTCTTACCTCCAGTTCCCTCCCCTCTACTTTCAGTCTGAAGAAAGGTCCCGACCCGAAACGTCACCCGTCCTTTTTCACCGCAGACGCTGCCTGACCCGCTGAACTATCCAGTTAAGACAGCACATCCAAAGGTCCACCGCAGGAAAGTGTGAAGTAAGGAAATGTGAACTCACCACTGCCTCTGTGACCAGTAGGAGCAAGGCTTAAATCAGCAGTCACCCTCTGCAGCAAACTACTGGAGATGATGGATAGACAGACAGAACTTTATTTCCCAGGGTGGAAATGTCCAACACTGGACGTTTTTAGTAACCAACACTAGAACAGTAGGGGCGGCACGGCGGCGCAGCGGTAGAGTTGCTGCCTGCCAGAGACCCGGGTTCGATCCCGACTAGGGGTGCTGTCTGTACGGAGTTTGCACGCTCTCCCCGTCACCTGCGTGGGTTTTCTCCGAGATCTTCGGTTTCCTCCCACACTCCAAAGACGTACAGGGTTGTAGGTTAATTGGCTCGGTATAAAATGTAAATTGTCCTCAGTGTGTGCAAGATTGTGTTAATGTGCGGGGATCGCTGGTCGGTGCGGACTCGGTGGGCCGAAGTCTGTTTCCGCGCCGTGTCTCTAAACTGCACTAGAGGGCATAGCTATAAGATAAGAGTGGGAAAGTATAATCATAAGATCATAAGTGATAGGAGCAGAATTAGGCCATTCGGCCCATCAAGTCTACTCCACCACTCAATCATGGCTGATCTATCTCTCCCTCCTAACCCCATTCTCCTGATTTCTCCCCATAACCCCCGGCACCCGTACTAATCAAGATGGAATTATAATGGAGATGTGTGGGGCATGTTCTTTACACTGAGCGTGCTGGGGGCCTGGAACACACAGCCTGAGTGGTGGTGGAGGCGGATACGACAGTGGCGTTAAAGAGGCTTTTAGACAGGCTCATGGAAGTGCAGGGTGGGATACAGTTCATGTACAGGCAGATACGATACAATAGAACTTTAGTGATCCCAGGAGGGAAATTAACATAGAAACATAGAAAGTAGGTGCAGGAAGAGGCCATTTGGCCCTTCGAGCCAGCACCGCCATTCATTGTAATCATGGCTGATCATCCACAATCAGTAACCCGTGCCTGCCTTCTCCCTCTATCTCACTCTTTTAAATTCATCCAGTGATTTGGCCTCCACTGTCTTCTGTGGCAGAGAATTCCACAAATTCACGACTCTCTGGGTGGAAAAGTGTTATCTCATCTCAGTTTTAAATGGCCCTTTATTCTTAGACTGTGGCCCCCTGGTTCTGGACTCCCCCAACATTGGGAATTTTTTTCCTGCATCTAGCTTGTCCAGTCCTTTTATAATTTTATATGTTTCTATAAGATCCCCTCTCTTCCTTCTAAATTCCAGTGAATACAAGCCCAGTCTTTCCAATCTTTCCTCATATGACAGTCCCGCCATCCCGGGAATTAACCTTGTGAACCTACGCTGCACTGCCTCAATAGCAAGGATGTCCTTCCTCAAATTAGAAGACCAAAACTGCACACAATACTCCAGATGTGGTTTCACCAGGGCCCTGTACAACTGCAGAAGGACCTATACTCAAATCCTCTCGTTATGAAGGCCAACATGCCATTAGCTTTCTTCACTGCCTGCTGTACCTGCATGGTTACTTTCAGTGACTGGTATACAAGGACACCCAGGTCTTGTTGCACTTCCCTTTTTCCTAATCTGACACCATTGAAATAATAATCTGCCTCCTTGGTCTTGCCACCAAAGTGGACAACCTCACATTAATCTACATTATACTGCATCTGCCACGCATCTGCCCACTCACTCAACCTGTCCAAGTCACCCTGCAACCTCCTAGCATCCTCTTCGCAGTTCACACTGCCACCCAGCTTTGTGTCATCTGCAAATTTGCCAACAAGATACATGATACATTAAATTAAAGTGACAAGTGGAAAGGATTGGGGATGTGCAAAGATTGGGGGGGGGGGAGTGGGGACCAGAGACTTGATGGGCAGAATGGCCTAATTCTGATCCTATCACAATCTCAGTCTACCCCATGACAGAAGGGGGAGGAGTTGTACAGTTTGA
>CM075981.1:77585581-77630581 GCA_038087875.1 Malacoraja senta | reverse complement strand
AAACAAAACAGCACACTCACAGTTCAGTACACATTCAGTGTGTTCAGTTGATTCACAGCTCAGAGTCGTGACCTCTCTCTCCCCCATCATGCAGAGACTGAGCCACACCCACATTTCCGGGTTTTATAATCCCTCCCCCTCCCACCGGAAAAGGTGTGGCCTGCATGGCGTGATTGACAGGAGAGAGATTCTCAACATTTTTTAAACACTAATAACACTTTTGTTTTTCATTGATGGGAAGAATCCTCTGCACCTGATGAGCGGAGGGGGACTAAGTAAGATGGCCAAAAATCACAGCCGTAAGTGGTAGCGTTTTTTCTAAAATCAATATAGTGCAAACAGGAAGTTGTCAAGTTTAGACAAACAACCATTTGCAGGCAGTGCCTTTTCACTTCAACCCAACTCCCCCAAACAACCATTTGCAGGCAGTGCCTTTTCACTTCAACCCAAGCCCCCAAACAACCATTTGCAGGCAGTGCCTTTTCACTTCAACCCAACCCCCCCAAACAACCATTTGCAGGCAGTGCCTTTTCACTTCAACCCTACCCCCCCAAACAACCATTTGCAGGCAGTGCCTTTTTACTTCAAAACAACCATATTTTCATTTTCAAACCACATTAAGGGCACTCACAGTTGAGTAGACATGTGTTCAGTGTTATTCAGAGCTCAGAGAGACGTGACCCTCTGGCTTCCTCCATCTTGCAGAGACTGAGTGAGGCACACCACTTCCTGGTTTTATAGTCCCTCCCCCTCCCTCCAGCAGGGGCAGCAGAGAGAATGGCAATTAAAAAAAAAACATTGATATCTCTCTGATTTTTCATCGATGGGAAAAATCCTCTGGTCCAGGAAGGCGGAGGGGGGGCTCTGAGCGAGGTGGCCAAAAATGACGGCCGTAGGTGGCGGCGTTCTCTCGGAAATCACAGCACAGTGAACCAAAAGCGGTCAAGATCAGACTTTTAGTAATATAGATAGGAGCAGAATTAGGCCATTCGGCCCATCAAGTCTACTCCGCCATTCAATCCTGGCTGATCTACCTTTCCCTCCCCACCTCATTCTCTTGCCTTCTCCCCCTAACCCCCTGACACCCTGATCAATTAAGAATTTCCTCCCACATTCCAAAGTCGTGTTGGTTAATTGGCTTCTGTAAAATTGTCCCTCGTGTGTCGGATGGTGTTAGTGTACGCGGTGATCGCTGGAAGGGGCCGAAGGGGCGGTTTCCACATTGTATCTCTTTGCTGGGCTTGTACACTCTGGAGTTTAGAAGAATGAGAGGGTATCTCATTGAAACGTATAAGATTGTTAAGGGCTTGGACACGCTAGAGGCAGGAAACATGTTCCCGATGTTGGGGGAGTCCAGAACCAGGGGCCACAGTTTAAGAATAAGGGGTAAGCCATTTAGAACGGAGACGAGGAAACACTTTTTCCCACAGAGAGTGGTGAGTCTGTGGAATTCTCTGCCTCAGAGGCCGGTTCTCTGGATCCTTTCAAGAGAGAGCTAGATAGGGCTCTTAAAGATAGCGGAGTCAGGGGATATGGGGAGAAGGCAGGAACGGGGTACTGATTGGGGATGATCAGCCATGATCACATTGAATGGCGGTGCTGGCTCGAAGGGCCGAATGGCCTACTCCTGCACCTATTGTCTATTGTCTATTGTCTATTTCAACATTTGCAGTGCGTAACGTTTCTACTTATTGCAGCTGCTGCTCCGCAGTGTGCTAGGGTGTGAGGCAGAATCAGTGCGGTTCTCGATATATCCCAGGAAACTGTACATCTTTGGGAAGGTCGAACCTCTCGTGTGCAGAATACTAATAGTGGCCTCTTGGAGGTACTGACAAGTGCCTTTGACATTCAGTGTCAACCCAGTCTCTTCAGGACCTTCACACATTTACATTAAGGTGATTACTAAAGCAGGCAAACCCAAGTCCCGTTAAAAAGGAATTTAGTGTACCTCCGGCACCTTACTCATCGAGGAGTTCCGATGCATCAGAAATAATAAATAGGCTACGAGGTTCTTCTTTGAAAACAAAAGTAATTGTTTAAGGCTGCGATGCAGGAGAGACAGTTTCATTCATTTCCCCAGGGGCCAACTCAAAATAAGCAGAGAATTATTAAAACATACACAGTTTGCAGATTTACACGCAGAATGCTAAGTGTGGGCGGCCATTGCTCTCACAGCAAAAGGAAACAAGTGTGTGGGAAGGAACCGCAGACGCTGGTTTAAACCGAAGACAGACACAAAAAGCTGGAGTAACTCAGCGGGGCAGGCTGCATCTCTGGAGAAAAGGAATGGGTCTTTTCTTCAGGTTTCAAGCCGAAACGTCACCCATTCCTTCTCTCCAGAGATGCTGCCTGTCCCGCCGAGTTACTCCAGCTTTTTGTGTCTATAAAAATAAAAAAAATTGTGGTTTTATTCTCTGGCTGGTATATCTGCATCCATTTGGTACCACGGACTGACATACTGATGCATGATGCAGAAGCAGTGGGGAATTTCAACATCTGTGGGAATATTAAACTAGTTTCTCGTCAGCCGTGGATATGTGGCGGCAATCAGAAGTTTCATCCCAATGACCTGTGCTCACATTTTTATGGCTGCCCCACTAAAGCAGTACATAAGAACACAGGGATACCTTGCGTAGTTCTACTCCGCATGGCGCTGCTTCACAATAGCGCTCTTTAATTTCAGAGCCTTGTTTTTTCAAAAATATATATATATATATACAGAGACCGCAGAATGCAGCAGCATAAAGTGATTTGCAAATTGACCAATATTGGAGCACCACGATAACTCTTTGGTGGGGGGAGGGGGGATTCTAACGTTGTAACTGTGCGGGGGAATCTAATGCTGTAACACTGCGAGGGGGAAATCTAACACCGTAACACTGCGCGGGGAGAAAGGTCGTAAGGTCATAAGTGTTAGGAGCAGAATTAGGCCATTCGGCCCATCAAGTCTACTCCGCCATTCAATCATGGCTGATCTATCTCTCCCTCTAACCCCATTCTCCTGCCTTCTCCCTATAACCCCTGACACCCGTACTAATCAAGAATCTAATGCTGTAACGCTGCATGGGGGAACCTAATGAGGTTACACCGATCGGGGAGGACATGGGGGACTCCGGGTCGGGATCCTTCTTGAAACCCTTCATGACCCTTCCTCGCTGTGAGCTTTTATTTACGTCAAGCAGCGTGGGTCAAACAGAGTCTACAAACAACCTGCTGGTGGAACTCAGCGAGTCGAGCAGCACCCGTGGAGGGGAAAGCAATCCATTGATGTTGAAATCCCGCATCGGGACCCCTTAACGTTGACAATTTATTTCCCCAGCCCGCTGCGTTCCTCCGGCAGATTGCTCGCTGCTCCAGATTCCAGCATTCCCTGATCTTGCTAATCTACCAATGCTCCTTATGTTTAAGAAGGAACTGCAGATGCTGGAAAATCGAAGGTAGACAAAAATGCTGGAGAAGCTCAGCGGGTGAGGCAGTCTTCAAAGTAGGCATACCTTGAGGTCTGAAGAAGGGTTTCGACCCGAAACGTTGCCTATTTCCTTCGCTCCATAGATGCTGCCGCACCCGCTGAGTTTCTCCAGCATTTTTGTCTCCCAATGCTCCTTACGTGTTCACCTTATGAAATATAATTTAAAATTTGTAATGTCGGTACGGAACTAGAGTTCACCTGCTTCTGAATCACTCCCAGCAATTTGAAAGCAAGGCCAGCAATGAATCCATCAGCTCGCCATTCATCCCTGTCAGAAAATAATGGTAGTTGGTTTAAAAAGTGCCTATTCTCAAACCCAGGCTTTTGCATAATGACTCCAGCGTCTGCCAAGCTCTGATTCAGCCCGCCATTAATTTGCTTAAGGAACTAATCACAAAATTGAATTGGCTGCAAAATGTCAAAAGCTATGGGATTTGCGGAGAGAGGCTTGTCTTATTAACAGGCTGGATTTATGAGTTTTAGCAGGACAGCCAATCTGCGTCGAAGCTATTACCAGAACTCTACACGCAGAACAGGGGAGCTGTTTCCAAAGGTTCAGCCAAATGCACGGAATCTGAAACAAGGATGCAGAAATAACAGATAATATCACGGGCTTCTACCAAACCGCTTAATTTAAATTTAGAATCTCCTTCATGGTGTGGTTCAGTTTCTTTCAACTATTAATGTTACCTTGATTAAAAAGATCCATTTGGAAGTTGGAAAGGATAAAATCAACATTAAGGAATCAAAGCGAATATTCAAGCCTTGACCAAGACAATTTATATAATCACCTTAAACCCCATTAACTATATTAAGTCAGTAAATAACACAGACTGGCACATATATTAAAGGCACAAGTGGTATTTTCTTTGGTCCCTTCCCATAGCTGTTCATCGCTTTAAAACAAAAAACCCTTCTCACCAGATATTGCAATACCCCAGACGTATTTAAGGAATGGGTGACGTTTCGGGTTGAGACCCTACTTCAGACTGAGAGTCAGGGGAGAGGGTAACGTGAGATATGAAAAGGTACAAAGAAACAAATGAATAATCTCTCGTTTCCCTTTCCCCTGACTCTCAGTCTGAAGAAGGGTCTCGACCCGAAACGTCATCCATTCCTTCTTTCCAGAGATGCTGCCTGTCCCGCTGAGTTACTCCAGCATTTTGTGTCTGTCTTCGGTGTAAACCATCATATGCAGTTCCTTCCTACCCAGATGTTTTTATGTGAGAGTTTAGCCTTGGGTTTATCGGATTCTGCAAAGCAATCAGTACAGCTGATGTATTACCATAATAAACAGACAGAAAAGAAGAAGAGAAACGAATGTCCTGCCTATGATGATCAAGAAACGATGAGGCATAGATTCATTCCATTTGCCACCTTATCTGTGAATGTCAGAGGCAAACCTCCCATCCCTTACTCCCCCAAGCTGGCTACCTCCCATTCCCCTCCCATCCCCCAAGCTGGCTACCTCCCATTCCCCTTACTCCCGCAAGCTGGCTACCTCCCATTCCCTTTACTCCCCCAAGCTGGCTACCTCCCATTCCCCTCCCATCCCCCAAGCTGGCTACCTCCCATTCCCCTCCCATCCCCCAAGCTGGCTACCTCCCATTCCCCTTACTATCTCCCATTCCTCAGGCTGGCTACCTCCCATCCCCCTTACTCCCCCAAGTTGGCTACCTCCCATCCCCCTTACTACCTCCCATCCCCCAGGCTGGCTACCTCCCATCCCCCTTACTCCTCCAAGCTGGCTACCTCCCATCCCCCTTACTCCCCCAAGCAGGCTACCTCCCATTCCCCATACTACCTCCCATCCCCCAGGCTGGATACCTCCCATTCCCTTTACTCCCCCAAGCAGGCTACCTCCCATTCCACTTACTCCCCCAAGCTGGCTACCTCCCATTCCCCATACTACCTCCCATCCCCCTTACTCCTCCAAGCTGGCTACCTCCCATTCCCCATACTACCTCCCATCCCCCAGGCTGGCTACCTCCCATCCCCCTTACTCCCCCAAGCTGGCTACCTCCCATTCCCCATACTACCTCCCATCCCCCTTACTCCTCCAAGCTGGCTACCTCCCATTCCCCATACTACCTCCCATCCCCTTACTCCTCCAAGCTGGCTACCTCCCATTCCCCATACTACCTCCCATCCCCTTACTCCTCCAAGCTGGCTACCTCCCATCCCCCTTACTACCTCCCATCCCCCAGGCTGGCTACCTCCCATTCTCCATAAGGGGACACATGTATGACTTAACGTGCAAATGTCGAACCCTCACACATGGACTTTAAACATGATCAACCAATTAGCATGCTTATGTGGAATCTCCCACAGTCCCATGGACTCTTCAGCTGGTAGAGCTGCTGCCTCATAGTGCCAGAGACTCCGGTTCGATCCTGACCTCGGGTGCTGTTGGTGTGGAGTTTGCACATTCTCCCTGCGACCTTGTAGGTTTCCTCTAGCTGCTCCGGTTTCCTCCCATATCCTATTGACGTGCGGATTTGTAGGTTAATTGGCTTCTATAGAAATTGCCCCTAATATGCAGGGAGTGGATGAGAATGTGGGATAACATGGAACTAGTGTGAATGGGTGATCGAGTGTCGGTGGGGGCTTAGTGGGCCGAAGGGCCTGTTTCCATGCGGTATCTCTCAACTAAACTAAACTAAACACAGAATGAACATAATTACCAAATCTGTAAGACAGTTGGCACATAAAGACAAAGTTATACCCGGGCAGAGTGAAAATAATTGGCTAATCCCCGTATCGATCAAGGCCCCGTAACCATGGCGATGTCAGTGACCAAGGTTGGTTGAGCAATCTTTGCGTGTGAACGGCCCAATAAGCAGCTATTTTATTGAGATGTGGAGCTAAGTCTAAGTAGTTAAGATATAAATCAAATGCTTTCTGAGCAAATTATACAACACGCACATCCGACGATTTCACCGTTTGCAGCAACAATGATTCCATTCAGAAGCGGGAACCCAAACTCTTATTCACAGTACATAGAGCAGTGCAGCACAGGAATACAATCCACAATGTCTGTGCTGATCATATCACTTATCGACCTACCCATGACCCATATCCCTCCATGCCCTGCATAGTCATGTGCCCGTCCAAAAGGTTGTTAAATGCCACTAACGTATCTGCTTCAACCACCACCCCTGGCAGTGCGATCCAGGCACCCACCACCCTCTGTGTAGAAAACCTGCCCTGCACATCTCATTTAAACATTGCCTCCCCTCACCTTAAATCAACAGTATGCCCTCTCTTTGATTTTTCCATCCAGGGAAAAAGATTCTGCCTGTCTACCCTATCTATACCTCTCATTATATTATAGACAATAGACAATAGGTGTAGGAGTAGGCCATTCGGCCCTTGAAGCCAGCACCGCCATTCAATGTGATCCTGGCTGATCATCCCCAATCAGTACCCCGTTCCTGCCTTCTCCCCATGTCCCCTGACTCCGCTATCTTTAAGAGCCCTATCTAGCTCTCTCTTGAAAGTATCCAGAGAACCGGCCTCCACCGCCCTCTGCGGCAGAGAATTCCACAGACTCACCACTCTCTGTGTGAAAAAGTGTTTCCTCGTCTCCGTTCGAAATGGCTTCCCCCTTATTCTTAAACTGTGGCCCCTGGTTCTGGACTCCCCCAACATCGGGAACATGTTTCTTGCCTCCAGCGAGTCCAAACCCTTAATAATCTTATATGTTTCAATAAGATCCCCTCTCATCCTAAATTCCTGAGTATACAAGCCCAGCTGTATGCTCCATTCTCTCAGCATATGACAGTCCCGCCATCCCGGGAATTTTATGCACTTCTATCACGTCTCCCCACAATCTCCGGCGTTCCAGAGAAAACAATCCATTTCTGTACAACCTGCAGCTAATACCCGCTAATCCAGGCATCAGACTGGTAAATGGCCTCTGCATCCTTTCCTTTTTTTTTTTTTTTTTTTTTTTTTTTTTTAATTTTTATTTTTAAACTTTAAGAAAGAAAAAGAAAGAAGTAAGAAAAGTGAAGAAAGTGCGCAAAGGTTGTGAAGTGCAAAAGAGTGTTGGGAAAAGAAAGCCCCTTAGAAAAGAAGTTAGAGAAGGAAGTAAAGTTAGAAAATAGACCCTAGAAAAGAAAGAGAAAGAAAGAAGGAACAATCGCTCTATTATAACTCTTATAACATACTTCATAGAGAAGGAACTACCAACCAAGTCTGTTTTTGTTTTACCTCCCATTACCAGGTCCAGATACCTTTTATTTATTTATTTGTTTTTCTAAATTACTATTGCACCTCATGCTTGTAATAGGTCCAAAAACGTAGACCACGTCTTTTGAAATTGGTCTACTTTGCCTACTAGGAGGAATCTCATCTCTTCCAGATGTAATGTTTCCAACATATTTGATGTCCACATTTTTATTGTTGGTGTGGGCGCATTTTTCCAGAATTTAAGTATAAGCTCTGCATCCTTTCCAACGCCTCCCCATTCTTCCTGTTTAAGGGGTGACCAGGACTGCACGCAGTACTCTAAATGTGGCCTAACCAAAGTCCTATAGAGCTGCATCATGACTTCCTGACTCTTATACTCAATGCCATGACCTACAAGATGAAAGCAAGCATGCCACATCCCTTCTTTCCACTCTGTCTACTTGTGTTGCCAATTTCATGGGGTTACGGACTTGGGAGTTCTTCCTTTCATAAAGATATTGAGGAGAACGATTGCTATCCCATTGGAATGTTCCCCAGGATTTGCTAATTCAGCTAAGATTAGGTGGCGTAAGGGTAGAGTTACTGCCTTACAGCGCCAGAGACCCGGGTTCGATCCTGACTACGGGTGCTGTCTGTCCGGAGTTTGCACGTTCCCCGCGTGACCTGCGTGGGCTTTCTCCAGGAGTTTCAGTTTCCTCCCACACTCCAAAGAGAGTTTGTAGGCTAATTGGCTCGGTATAAATGTAAAATTGTCCCCAGTGTGTGTAGGGTGGTGTTAATGCGCAGGGATCGCTGGTCGGTGTGGACTCGATGGGCCGAAGGGCCTGTTTCCGCGCTGTATCTCTAAATTAAACTAAAATTAGGAGTCAAATCAAGGACCATCTTGATATGCTTGTCTCAGTCTCACTGTGGACAAAGTCATCTGCTAATTGAACCACCAGGAAAATGTATCTGAAACGACTAATGATGCTTGCTAGAATGTTGAACATCATGAAAATGCATAATATTAATTACTGCACATAATCAGCGCAATGCCATTAATGTAAAAGTAATTCCTCTAATCCATTAATGGTTCTGAAGGAGATTTTTCAGGATCTAGCACTAATCAAACTTGAATCGAGAAGTGTGACTCAGCTGAACCTAACATACTCCATCTCGGCCGATTCATCTTTTTTTTTTTGTTCCATTTTTTTTTCAGATGACAAAATGGACGTGTGGGAGCAGAGCCAACTTTCCACTCTGCAACTGAGCAGCAGATCAATACAAGTGCCATCGGTGAACTGGGTCTCACAGAGACTGACGATGGACAGAAAAAGACCCGGAGTAACTCAGCGGCCCAGGCAGCATCTCTGGAGGGAAGGAACGGGTGACGTTTTCGGGTCGAGGCCCTTCTTCAGACCGAGAGTCAAAGAGAGAGGCTAAACTTCCTCATCAACAAATTCTGTTCCAGCCCAGCACTGTTAAGGGCCTGTCCCAGTTTCACGACCTAATTCATAGAAACATAGAAACATAGAATATAGGTGCAGGAGGAGGCCATTTGGCCCTTCGAGCCAGCACTGCCATTCATTGTGATCATGGCTGATCGTCCCCTATCAATAACCTGTGCCTGCCTTTTCCCCATATCCCTTGACTCCACTAGTCCCTAGAGCTCTATCTAACTCTCTCTTAAATCCATCCAGTGACTTGGCCTCCACTGCCCTCTGTGGCAGGGAATTCCATAAATTCACAACTCTCTGGGTGAAAAAGTTTTTTCTCACCTTAGTCTTAAATGACCTCCCCTTTATTCTAAGACTGTGGCCCCTGGTTCTGGACTCGCTCAACATTGGGAACATTTTTCCTGCATCTCGCTTGTCCAGTCCTTTTATAATTTTATATGTTTCTATAAGATCCTCCCCTCATCCTTCTAAACTCCAGTGAATACAAGCCTTTTCACGAAATACATTTCACGACCTCTGCCGAGTTTGCCCTTGACTCATACTCGCAGCATGGTCGTCACGAGGTCGTAGGAGGGTCGTAGGAGGTCGTGATGCTAGTCGTAGGTACTCGTGGCATCAAGTAGGTCGGGGCATTTTTTCTAGCATGATGAAAAATGTCCACGAGTAAAAAAGGTCGTGAATTAGGTCGTGAAAGTGGGACAGACCCTTTATATAGAGGTTTGTAAATGCTGATGAAGTGTCTCGACCCGAAACGTCACCCATTCCTTCTCTCCAGAGATGCTGCCTGTCCCCAGCATTTTGTTTCTCCAGCATTTTGTGTCTACCTTCGGTTAGTAAATGCCGACTGCTCTACTCACCCCTATTTCAAATGGATATTTCAGTGTTTACAGAGACTGACATTGGACTCAGCAAGGAAAATGGTGCTCCCTCCGACATGACCATTGGCGCTGTCCCGAGAATTATTGAAACTGCACAACAGAGTAACACATTTGAGTAATTTCACGGTATCTTCAGCTCCAGTGCGACTAATAGTTTGTTTTGTTGGTGATATAAATTTTTATTAGAAGCAAACATATTACAGTGTAGAGTAACATATTATAATAGAATAGAAGAAAAAACTTTTCATATACACCAATCATTCATACATTATTAAATTTGTCAATTGTCAGTTAATTCTGCTTCTAGTGGGTTTTTTATATAGATAGAAAAAGAAAAATAGAGAGAAAGAAGAGAAAGAAAGAAGAATTTCAATATCAAAAAAGAAAAAAAGGTGGAATGAATAACTTATAATACTTCATAGGAGATAAGTTCGTAGGTTATGAAATATAATTACATCTAATCCTGAGTTCAAGCTTCAGTCGGGCTTTTGCGCTGGGCCACTCTATCCCTTCAAATAGGCAATGAATGGAGCCCATATTTTAACAAAAAGTTCTTGCTTGTCCATTAAGATGAGTCTAATTCTTTCTAGATGTAGGGTCTCCGACATTTCCACAATCCACATTTTAATTGTGGGGGTTATAGGACCTTTCCAGAATTTTAGTATTAATTTTTTCCCTGTTATTATACTGTAGTCAAGGAAGTTTCTTTGGCTTGTTGTCAGTGTTAAACTTTGTTCTGATATCCCAAGTATTATTAATTTTGAGTCTGGAGCTAGTTTGGTATTAACAACTTCAGAGATTATTTGAAAAATATCAGTCCAGTAATTTTTAATTTTTATACAATTTGCAAAGGTATGTGTTAAATTGGCCTCTAGATGCAGGCATTTATCACATATAGGAGAAATATGTGGGAAAACTATTTAGTTTTATTTTGGAATAATGTAATCTGTGTAAGACTTTAAATTGTATTAAAGCATGTCTGGCATTTAACGAACATTGATGTATATGTTGTAAACTTTCGTCCCAAATATCTTTCGTAATAGGATAACCTAACTCATTTTCCCATTTATGTCTATATAGTTCCATCGGTGGTTCCTCATTATTTAAGAGAATGTTATAAATATAAGCTATTAATTTTTCAGTGTTAGGATGCTTATTCAAACATTCATCAAGAATTTCTGGTTCCCTAGTCCTATAAACTTGTGTATTGGATTTAACATAATCTCTAATTTGTAAATATCTGAAAAAGTTATTTGAGTGTAGTCCATGATTCTGTTGTAACTCTTGAAATGACAGAAAGATGCCTTCCCTATAAAGATGTCCAATCCTTTTAATTCCATGATTTTTCCATTGTATAAAACCTCTATCCAATATGGATGGCTTGAATAGAGGATTATTTACAATGGGAAGACATAGTGGTATATTATTCAGTTTTAAAGCCTTTTTAAATTGTTTCCAAATTCGTATTCCACTATGTATTATAGGGTTTTCCTCATAGGTTTTTTTATGCAATTTTGTGGTAGCAAATATAATCAAACCTATTTCAAAAGGTAAACAGTCTTCCTTTCCCATCCTTAACCATTCTGGTTGTTGGTCCATTTCTTCCAGCCAGAAATTCATGTTTTTAATATGGACTGCCCAAAAATAAAATAAGAAATTTGGCAAAGCCAAACCTCCGTTGCTCTTTGACTTACATAAATGTTTTTTACTTATTCTATGATTCTTATAATCCCAAATAAAGCTTGTAACAATGGAGTCGACTTTTTTGAAAACGTTTTTTGGAATATATATCGGAATTAATTGAAATAAATATAGTAGTTGCGGTAAGAAAATCATTTTTATAGCATTAATTCTACCAAGCATTGAAATAGGAAGTGTTTTCCAGTACTGAATATGTTTGTGTAATTTATTAAGTAAGGATGGAAATTTTTGTTTAAATAAACAGGTATATGCCTTAGTTACATAGATTCCTAAATATTTAAGTTTATCTTTAACTATTTTAAAAGGGGATTGTTGTATTGTATTTAAGTTGAATTTTGTTATTGGCATAATTTCACTTTTATTCCAATTAATCCTATATCCTGAGAACTGACCAAATTGTGTTATTAGATTTAATAGACTTGGAATACTAGTTTCTAACTTTGTAATATATATTAATACATCATCTGCATATAAGGAAAGTTTGTTTTGTTGGTGAGGTGACTATTGGTGGAAACAGATCAGTTCAGTGTAGTTGAGTTTAATTTATTGTCACGTGTAACGAGGTCCAGTGAAAAGCCTTTGTTGCGTGCTAACCACTCCAATTACACCCCAGCAATATGAACATTGACTTCGCTAATTTTAGATAGCCCTTGCTTTCTCCCTCCTTTCCCTCCCCTTCCCAGTTCTCCCACAAGTCCTACTGTCTCCGCCCACTTCCTTTCTTTTTCCTGCCCCCCCCCCCTGACATCAGTCTGAAGAAGGGTCTCGACCCAAAACGTCGCCAATTCCTTCTCTCCGTAGATGCTGCCTCACCCGCTGAGTTTCTCCAGCATTTTTCGTCTACCTTCAAGTTAAAGGCGATTTTCAGGCGTAGATGATTTTGACTCCAGGGTTTTTCATGAATTGCAGAGTGCCTGGGATATAAACCCAGTCTATCACACAGAACAGAAACACACCATCAACTCCATCCACACTTCATGCTGCCTCAGGAAAGCGGTCTACATAATCAAGGGCTACTTTCACCCTGATCATTCCATCTTCTCCCCACTCCTGACGACCAGAAGACACAAAAGCTTTAAAGTACATACCACCAGACTTGGGAACAGCTGCATTCCAACTATTATCACAAGTTCATACACGTTCACACACGTTATAGCAGTAGAATTAGGCCATTCGGCCCATCGAGCCCACTCCACCATTCAATCATGGTGATCTCGGCCTCCTAATCCCATTCTCCGGCCTTCTCCCCATAACCTTTGACACACATTCTACTCAAGGATTTGTCTATCTCTGCCTTAAAAATATCCACTGACTTGACCTCCACAGCCCTCTGTGGCAAAGAGTTCCACAGATTAACCACTCTCTGACTAAAGAAGTTCCTCCTCACCTCCTTTCAAAAAGAGCGCCCTTTAATTCTGAGGCTGTGCCCTCTGGTCTGAGACTCTCCCACCAGTGGAAACATCCTCCCCACATCCACTCTATCTAAGCCTTTCATTATTCTGTAAGTTTCAATGAGGTCCCACCTCAACCTTCTAAACTCCAGCGAGTACAGGCCCAGTGCCGTCAAACGCACATCATATGCGAACCCACTCATTCCTGGGATCATTTTTGTAAACCTCCTCTGGACCCTCTCCAGAGCCAGCACATCCTTCCTCAGATATGGGGCACAAATTTGCTCACGGTGCTCCAAATGTGGCCTGACCAGCGCCTTATAGAGCCTCAGCATTACATCTCTTATCAGTCTACTGAACATAAGTTAAGGGATTGTTCCAATCTTCCAACCTACCGCATTGTGGACGTTGTGCTTTTTCCTCTTTGCACTACCTGTTGGACTTATGTATGGCTTGATGGTGCTCGTGTATCATATGATCAGACAGCAGACAAACAAAACCTTTTCACTGCAACTCTGTACACGTGGCAATGAACCAATTAACCAAAGTTTGTAATATATAAAGACATTGATATGAAAAACGATAATGATGAATATTAAAACTGAGTTGAGCACAAACACTGGTAGAAACAAGGAACTTCAGATGCTGGTTTACACAAAAAGACACAAAGTGCTGGATAACTCAGTGGTTCAGGCAGCTAGTCTGGAGAACATGGATAGGTAACATCTGTCTGAGACTGAAGAAGGGTCTCGACCCGAAACGTCACCCATTCCTTCTCTCCAGAGATGCTGCCTGTCCCGCAGAGTTACTCCAGCTTTTTGCGTCTATCTTCGATTTAAACCAGCATCTGCAGTTCCTTCCTACACACATGGATAGGTAACGTTTCGGGTTGTGACCCCCTTCTTCGGATCTGAGAAGATTTGAAGAGTTGAAAGGCGTGCAAGGTGTCTTGGATGTAGCTGGGCAGGGACTCGACGAGTGGGAGGGGGTGGGGGGGGGTGGGAGATAGGATGGAATCAAGTTATAATAATAATAATAATAATAATAATAATCTTTATTGTCATTGTACAAGACAACGAAATTTTGTTGGTTGAGTCCTCCAGCTGCACAGGAATATAATTATAAAAATACGTTTAAAAAAATCAGTGTGGGAGGGGGATAGAGTTCAGTATTGTCACAGCTCTATGATAGAAGCTGTTTTTTAGTCTTGTCGTGCGGGCTCTCAATGTCCTGTATCGTCTTCATGAGGGCAGTCGGGTGAAGAGGCAGTGTCCAGGGTGTGTGCTGTCTCTAATGATGCCCTTGAACCTCCGGATGCAGCCGGTCCGGTAGATTTGATTTTTGATTTGATTTTTTACTTTATTAATCCCCTTATTCAGGGGAAATTCAGATGTCCTTGCAGCACACTAATAAAAATACAACATAGCATTAAAGAAGAAGTTTAACATTAAACATAAAAACATCCCCCCACAATGGTTCCCACTGTGGGGGAAGGCACAAAGTCCAGTCCCCATCCCCATGTCCACCCATAGTCGGGCCTAATGAGGCCTCCACATTCGCCACTACGGAGGCCCGATGTTCCTGGCCGTTCTCGCCGGGTGATGGTGCTCCGGCGTCGGGAGAACCCTCTCAGCAGCTGGCCGCTCCACAGACCCGCGATGTTTCCACCGGCGGTCCCCGCAGCTGGCCGCTCCACAGACCCGCGATGTTTCCACCGGCGGTCCCCGCAGCTGGCCGCTCCACAGACCCGCGGCTCCGCGATGTTTTTGTCGGCGGTCCCAGCATACCGGAGCTCCGGCGTGGCGACCCAGACAAGGCATCGCCCGCTCCGCGATAGCGCTCCAGCGCTGTGCCGCCGCCGAAGCCGAGGTTCTGGCCAGGTCCCCCCAGGAAACGCCGCTCCAGGCCCCGCTGGTAGGCCGCGAGGACGGGTCGAAGGCGCTGCTCGGAGGAAGGCAACCCCTCCGACCAGCTAGGGACTTGAAAAGCAGTTTCCCTCTTCCCCCCACCACCCCCCACACATAAAAAGATTAGGCCCCCTGACGTACACACTCAACGTACTAAAAATAATAAAAAAAGAAGGGGAAAAAACGGACAGCTGCAGGACAGGCAGCCGCCTGGACAGCGCCTCCTCCGTTCTGGGGAGCTGGATGCCAGTGATCCTCTCAGCAGTCTTAATGACGCGTTGGAGAGCTTTCCTGTTCCCTGCGGTGCAGCCAGAGTACCATGCTGTGATGCAGTATGTGAGAACTGACCCGATGGCTGACCTGTAGAAGCTCACCAGCAGCTGTTGTGTGAGACGTGCCCTCTTCAAGCACCTCAGGAAGTGAAGCCTTTCTTGGCCGTGTCCGTGATGTTGACGGTCCAGGTCAGGTCGTGGCTGATGTTGACCCCGAGGTACCTGATGTTCTGCCACAGCCTCCACTGTCTCGTCGTTAATGGTGATGGGCTGATGGACGGAGGTCTTCGGTCTCCTCCTGAAGTCCAGGATCATCTCCTTTGTTTTTTGCTGCGTTGGGGATCGTGTTGTTCTCCCGGCTCCATCTCACCAGGTTCTCCACCTCTGTCCTGTAGGCGGCCTCGTCGTTACTCGTGATCCTGCCTACCACGATGGTGTCATCTGCAAACTTTAATATGGTGTTGGCCTCGTGGGTGGGTTTGCAGTCGAGAGTGTAGAGGGAGAAGAGAAAGAGAAAGGGGCTCAACACACAGCCCTGTGGTGCACCGATGTTCAGGGTGATGGTGGAGGAGACCTGCCTCCCCATGCGCACAGTCTGTGGTCGGCTGGTGAGAAAGTCCAGGACCCAGCTGCTCAGGTGTGTGTTGAGGCCCAGGTGGGCCAGCTTGGTGACTAGTTTATGGGGTGGGATGGTGAATCTATGAATAGCATCCGCACATAACTGTCCCGCTGGTCAGGGTGAAGTGGAGGGCCAGTGACATTGCGTCCTCCGTCGACCTGTTTGCCCTATAGGCAAATTGGTGGTGGTCTAAGGAGGGGGGGGGGGGGGATGCTGTTCTTCAAGTGTCCCAGTACCAGACGTTCGAAGCACTTCGTCACCACCGGTGTCAGCGCCACTGGCCTATAGTCGTTGAGGGACCTGATGGCTGATTGTTCTGGCACAGGGATGATTGTGGCTGTCTTGAGGCATGTTGGGACGGAGGCCTGCAGCAGGGAGGTGTTAAACAGGTCCGTGAGCACCGCAGTCAGCTCCCCTGCGCAGTGCTTCAGAACCCGCCCTGGTACTCCGTCAGGTCCGGTGGCCTTGTTGGGGTTGATGTGCTGCAGGGTCCGTCTCACATCGTGGGGGCTCAGAGTCAGCACCGGTGGCGAGGGTCCCTGCTGTGCCCGTATGTTGTCACTGCTGTCGGCGCAATCAAACCTGGCAAAAAAAACAGTTCAGGTCGTCAGGGAGGAATGAGCTTTGTGCGTGTGTGGAGCTGTTGTCGCCGGTGATAGTTCTGATGCCCTGCCACACGCGTCGATAGTCTGAGCTGTTAAAATGCCCCTCGATACGCTTCGTGTAGCGGTGCTTTGCTTCCCTGATGCCCTTCCTCAAACTGGACCTTGCTGTTCTGTAGGCCTCTGCATCACCTGAGTGGAAAGCTGCATCCCGGGCCTTCAGCAGACCAGTTACAACGCCATTCATCCATGGCTTATGGTTGGGGAGTGTCAGTGTTGTCCTCTGTGTGGTGACACTGTTCATACAGAAGGTGATGTAATCCAATACTGATAAGGTGTAGGTGTTGAGGTCTGTGTGGTTGTTGTGAGTGGCGGCCTGTTTAAAGATGTCCCAATCAGTGTACTCAAAGCAGTTCTGTAGCCTGTCCATGGCTCCTTCTGGCCAGACCATGATGGTGCGAACTGTTGGCTTTGTCCTTGCAATGAGGGGTCTGTATGCAGGTGTTAAGTACAGACTGATGTGATCGGATCGGCCAAGATGGGGGCAGGGGGACGCTTTGCAGCCCTTGGCAATGTTGCAGTAGACCTGGACATGTGGAGATCAGTGGGGCAGAATACAATACAATACAATACAATACAATACAATACCATTTATTGTCATTTGAACCTCAAAGGAAGCAGAGACAATCTGAAGAAGGGTCTCGACCTGAAACGTCACCCATTCCTTCTCTCCAGAGATGCTGCCTGTCCCGCTGAGTTACTCCAGCATTCCGTGTCCTTTTGAGCACAAACGCTCGTTCTACTCAAGTCAAAAGTTAAACAGGGAGAAGGCAGGAATGGGGAGAAGTTGAAATGGGGAGAAGGCAGGAATGTGGTACTAATTGGGGATGATCAGCCATGATCACATTGAATGGCGGTACTGGCTCGAAGGGCCGAATGGCCTACTCCTGCACCTATTGTCTATTGGATGGCGGTGCTGGCCCGAAGGGCCGAATGGCCTACTCCTGCATCTATTGTCTATTAGGGTACAGTGAAATTTGAGTTACCATGCAGCCATACGAAGTAAAAAAGCAAAAACACACACAGCACATAAAATAAAGTTTAACATAAACATCCACCACATTGGATTCAACATTCCTCACTGTGACGGAACGCAATAAAGTCCAGAATTGACATAAAGAGAACGCAATTCTTTGAATGTAGGAGCCAAGAGTCAAATCAAGAGTATTTAATTCTCAAACGTATCGATGACAGAACCATGGAACTCTTACTTGCTGCAAGTTCAACAGGCCCCGTGAACACAATAACAGACAGATAAATGTGTGATAATTAATAACACAATCAATTAATAACCCTAATCTTTAGATAACCATAACATTGCAAAATCAAAGCCCATCAAGCAATCAGAGACACTGACCATGGAAGTGACAACGTTGGTTTTCATCAGGACTGACAGACGTTTAGATATATCTGTTTTGCTTTGTTTTTCAACTTCAGACATTACGTCAGAGAGAGGGGCAGATGGCCATATGGACAATATGCTGCGCCTTTGTATTGTGTACCGTGCCCAATTTGCTTGAGGTCAGCCTGTTAACAGCTTTAATTATTTTGATCAAGTATCCTTACAGCAAATGCTTGACAAATCACACACGCCTCGTGTGTTGAAAATAATACTGAATTCAATCCATCTTCAGGAGGAGGTTTAGAGATGGGGGGGGTTTTCCTCCATTGCTCTGTCGATCGCTACGTATTAAGAGCACAGCAGAGTACCGGGAAAATATATTCCTCTTAAACCAAACAGTTAAGACTCCATAGATGATTAAAGACGAAAGAATAAAAAGTTGGGGATTAGGGCAGAGGCGTGCAGGACGTACATGGAGAGCATGACAGGGGAGAACTCGGAGAGATTAGGAGAGAAGTTACGTAATTAGGGAAGCAAAGAGGCACGCTGAAAGTGAGTATCAACAAACATGAGATTAAATATTCCTGCCACATAAATCGAGAAAGGTAAGTTGGGATGAAGGCAGAGCCAGTAAATGTGGAGACAGAATAAACCCACGGATAGCAGTAGCAAAGTGACAGAAATATTAAATAGCTACTTTTCTTCACGTAGCAATTTAGTTCCGTTTAGAGATACAGCGCGGAAACAGGCCCTTCGGCCCAGCGAGTCCGTACCGCCCTCTGACACAATCCTACACACACCAGGGACAATTTTACATTTATACCCAGCCAATTAACCTACAAACCTGTGGGAGGAAACCGAAGAACTCGGTGGAAACCCATGTAGGTCACGTGGAGAATGTGCAGACTCCATACAAACAGTAGTCAGAATCGAACCTAGCTTAAAGTTAAAGGAGGGGAAAGAGTACAAGAACGAATCTAACACAGAGGGCCTGATCCCATTTGTACGTTATAAAACAACCTAGTGAGGAGATCTGGAAGGCATTTTTACATGTATACAACTTGTTATATAATGTAAATGCTTTTGATAACTTTGACAGTCAGCCAAGCAATGAGCCAAGCAATGAAGGGTGACTGTACCTTGGTACACGTGACAATAATAGGTTATGGGGAGGTTATGGGTTATGGGGAGAAGGCAGGAGAAAGGGGTTAGGTTGGAAAGATAGATCAGCCATGATTGAATGGCAGAGTAGACGATGGGCCGAATGGCCTAATTCTGCTGCTATCAGAATGAAAAACAGGGAGAAAGCTAGAAAGTTACTGATTTTGGATGATCAGCCATGAACATATTGAATGGCGGTACTGGCTTGAAGGGCCGAATGGCCTACTCCTGTAACTATTTTCTATGTTTCTGTGTTTCTATCACTTATGAACTTAAACTGTACTAAAAAAAAAAGTTTAGTGCCTAAGAGCTGGCTGATAGGTAGTTTTATTCCTTTATTTAAGAATGAGAAATAATATACGCAGGAATTTAGAGGACAGTATGTTCACATTCCATTGAGAGTTAAAATGGGGAATCCTCATTTATAGGAGGATATGGAAAAGCATTTATGAATCAAAATATATGATAGGAAATCCCAAAAGCAAAATGCTGCCAATGCTTAAAACCTACGTGAAATAAAAACTATTTATTTTACTGGAAAGATACTCAGCAGGCCAGTCAGCATCTGTGAAAAAGAAAAAAACAATAACTCATAGAAATCTAGAATTATGCCGAACGGTTAAAGGCCCTTTGGCCCAACGGGCCCACGGCGACCAAGATGCTCCATCCATGATGGCCCCATTTATCGTGTTTGGCCCATATCCCTCTAAACCAACCGAAACGGAAAGAACTAGGGTGTTACGCTGATGAAATGGCCCCATAGCAGAAGCGGCCACGTCGCGGGGCTGGAAACTGGAAGTATCCCGAGCTAATTCTGCTACCGCCATCATCTACTGCAACAAGTGACGGCTCCCACTGATTGTCACCGGATGCTCGCGTCCTTTTCACGACGGACGATGGCAGCGATGTCAACATTTGAAACGTGGATGAAAGACACGAAAGAAGAAGATGCTGATGAAATTAGATTAGGAAGGACCGCAAGAAGCTCATGTAGAGCGTGGACGGTTTCTGTGCTGTATATTCCGTATATCTCTGTGCAAAACTCTGATAGCCTTTAACCAAATATCTTTATCTTTGACCCTCTGTTTTTTAAAGATTCTCCAGTTTTGGTCCCCTAATTTGAGGAAGGACATTCTTGCTATTGAGGGAGTGCAGCGTAGGTTTACAAGGTTAATTCCCGGGATGGCGGGACTGTCATATGCTGAGAGAATGAAGTGGCTGGGCTTGTACACGCTGGAGTTTAGAAGGATGAGAGGATATCTTATTGAAACATATAAGATTGTTAAGGGTTTGGACACGCTAGAGGCAGGAAACATGTTCCCGATGTTGGGGGAGTCCAGAACCAGGGGCCACAGTTTAAGAATAAGGAGCAAGCCATTTAGAACGGAGACGAGGAAACACTTTTTCTCACAGAGAGTGGTGAGTCTGTGGAATTCTCAGCCTCAGAGGGCGGTGGAGGCCGGTTCTCTGGATACTTTCAAGAGAGAGCTAGATAGGGCTCTTAAAGATAGCGGAGGCAGGGGATATGGGGTGAAGGCAGGAACGGGGTACTGATTGGGGATGATCGGCCATGATCACATTGAATGGCGGTGCTGGCTCGAAGGGCCGAATGGCCTACTCCTGCACCTATTGTCTATTGTCTATTGTCCGTTTAAAAATCTTCCTATTTCCTCAGGGTTTTTGGATATCAGCTCAATAGTTCTTACACGTGAAAAAGGGGTGAGAAAAGAAATAGTGGAACGTAAAAGGGGGCGGCACAGTGGCGCAGCGGTAGAGTTGCTGCCCTGCAGATGGGTTCGATCCCAAATACAGGTGCTTGTCTGCACGGAGATTGTATGTTGTCCCCGTGACCTGCTTGGGTTTTCTCCGAGATCTTCGGTTTCCTCCAATGCTCCAAAGACGTACAGGTTTGCAGGTTAATTGGTTTGGTATAAGTGTAAATTTGTTCCTTGTGTGTGTAGGATAGTGTTAGTGTGTGGGGATCGCTGGTCGGTGCAGACTCGATGGGCCGAAGGGCTTGTTTCCGTGCTGTATCTCTAAATGGATAGCCACCAAGTGGTCACAGGAGTGGAAGGCAACCTCATCTCCATTACACAGCTACATTTCTTCAGCAGATAAAAGCTGTCCAGGGTCTGACCTCCCCAGAGAAGCTCAACAGACTTGGTGCTGGAGTTGGGCGTTTCAACGCCAGCGTGTGGAGATGGACGCTCCGCCAGAGCCCAGCCTGTGAATGCAGAGCAGAACAACAGACAGCCAACCATGTCATCTCTGGGTGCCCGCTCTACCACCCACCAAATGGAGCTGTGTCAGGGCCTGGCAGACATTGTCGCCAACAGAGACAACAACCTGGCTGCTCAACACCCGGCTTGAGATCTAACTATTCCTTTGGTTTATTTATGTTTCATTCGCAAGAAGCAGAAGAAGAAGATCTCTAATCGGAACGAAACTAAAGAGAAAGTAAAAGGCAAATGGAATTAACTCAAAACTTCCTCTCAGTGTCTGCTTCTTGCCTCTCAACTTACACTCTATTTCACAATAGATGAGATAAAGTGCTGGAGTATCTCAGCGGGTCAGGCAGCATCTGTGGAGGACACGGATTGGTGACGTTTCGGGTCGGGACACTTCCTCAGGCTCTTATGAAGCCATGTGGCACAAGATGGCGGCTCAGGCAAGTGATCTGGTATTTTGTTGGTTCACATGCTTGATCAATGGTGTTTTATCATGAATGTTTTATTATTATTAATGTTTAGTGTTTTCTGAGTCATTCGTAACTGTCACTGTATGTCATGTGGGCGGAGCACCAAGGCAAATTCCTTGTATGTGAATACTTGGCCAATAAACTTACTTACTTACTTACTTACTTAAGGCTGTGGGAGGGAGCTGGGGCCGGAACATGGTGGAAGAGCAGGGGAGCAGCAGGAATCACAGATGGGGAGCAGTGAGAGAGAGTCGAGAGAGGAGAGACGAGTGGAACTTATTCAAAGTAAGCATATGAATATTTTATTTCTCTAACTTCAAGTAACCCTTGTTCCCTCTCTCTCCGTCCCTCTCCCATCCTAGTTCTCCGACTAGGACTTTGTGAACGTGAATCTGTGGAACTCATTGCCACAGAGGGCTGTGGAGGTCAAGGTCAGTGGATATTTTTAAGGCAGAGATAGACAAATTCCTGATTAGAACGGGTGTCAAGGGTTACGTGGGGAGAAGGTCGGAAAATGGGTTTATGAGGCTGAGAGCAGCCATGATTGAATGGCGGGGTAGCCTCGATGGGCCGAATGGCCTAATTCTTCTCCTATAGCTTGTAACTTGACTAGTTCTACTGTCCCACTGGTTAAATATTACTGATTGTGTTCACCTCAGCTAACAATGAACCGTTCTACATTTCCTTTCTCATCGTCTGCTTTGATCGGTCGTTTTCACACCTCCCCCTTCCATATCTCCAGACTCCCTCTCCATTGACTCTCAGTCTGAAGAGTCAAGAGTGTTGCAGTGTCATATGTCCCAGATAGAACAATGAGATTCTTACTTGCTGCAGCACAACAGAATATGTAAACAGGGTCTCGGTCGACCCAAAGCGTACAATACAATACAATACCGTTTATTGTCATTTGAACCTCAAATGAAGTTCAAACGAAATTTGGTTTCTGCAGTCATACAACAAGAAAAAAACCAAGACACACACTTAACACAATTTACACAAACATCCATCTCAGTGAATCTCCTCCTCGTGGTGTTGGAAGGCAAAGTCATTGTCTCTTTCCTGTTTTCAATTCTTCTCCTGATGTCAAAGCCCCCGGCGGGCGATGGCAAGTCTCGCGGCCGTTAAAGCCGCGCCGGGCAATGCAAGGCCCCGCTCCGGGTCGTTTTCAACCCCGCAACTCGGGCGGGAGAAGTTGCCGTTGCGGGAGATCCGAAAAGGGACCCACCAGGGACCGGCGAGCTCCCGATGTCACCGTCCACCGGGCCGGCGGCTGGAGCCTCCAAAGCTCCGAAGCCTGGTCGCAGCCGCGCGCCACCACAGCTCCCCACGCTCCG
The DNA here is from genome assembly GCA_038087875.1 of Malacoraja senta. NCBI lineage: Eukaryota > Metazoa > Chordata > Chondrichthyes > Rajiformes > Rajidae > Malacoraja > Malacoraja senta. The sequence continues at coordinate 77,607,517 of CM075981.1, read as the reverse complement.
AGGCCGGCCAGCCCCACGGTGGTGAGTCCGCAAGCTCCGCGACTGGAGCTCCCAGGTCGTTCCGGTTGGAGGCCGCTCCACGGTGCTAGGCCCCAACGACAACGGAGACCCGACAGGGAAAAGGTCGGGTCTCCAGTGCAGGGAAGAGATTTAAAAGTCCCCCCCCCCGCCCCCCACATATACACAGCTAAAAACAATATATAAACTACAACCAAACTATACACTCAACAGGACAAAAATTAAAAAAGACAGACGGACTGCAGAGGCCGCTGCCGCGAGGTGCCGCCATCGTCACTCACTCCTTCTCTCCAGAGATGTTGCCTGACCCGCTGATACAGTTACTCCAGCGTTTTGTGTCTACCTTGAGGAGATTTTGCAGTAGAGCAGTTAAATGTAGATTTCACATTTTAACATTTCTCATTTGTTTCGCTTTTTCTCCAATCCTTTCCTATTATTTCTGTGTCATTGTTTCTAAAGCCTTTGCGGGTATCAGAAAATTCCATCTTCTGCTTAATAACTATGGAAATGAAAATAGATTGGTTTCTATTGCAGAGAGAGAGAGAGAGAGAGAGAGAGAGAGTTCCAATAGAAGACTTCTTGTGGACAAAGGGTGGGGTGGGTTGGGTAAAGTTGCTTTGAACAGAGACATACAACAACACACATACATCAGTCAAATTTCCCATTGCAGCAACATTTATATGAGGTGCATACTGTTTGGCAGGATATTAAATACCTTGGCAATCTTGTAGTTTGAATAAATTTGACCTATTGTATATCAGGGATTACCATGTTACCAGCCATATTTACATATATCGTGCTCGTCATATGTGATAGGAACAGAATTAGGCCATTCGGCCCATCAAGTCTACTCCGCCATTCAATCATGGCTGATCTATCTCTCCTTCCTAACCCCATTCTCCTGCCTTCTCCCCATAACCCCTGAGACCCGTACTAATCAAGAATAGTAAGATTAAACGAGAACTAACCAGTTTGAAGTTTGATCTTTATTTTATGAGGAGTTACGTTGGTGATTACGTGAAGAACCCCGTCAGGGCGCATGCGCGTCAATCTTCAAAGCAGCGGTATGAAATCACAGACAAAACCATAATTGAAGTAACATATTAAGATGATCAACATGAGAACTACCATTATGACCTTTTTTCTATGAGAGAGGGTTGGGCGTGGCGGGCACGTAATCACCAACGTAACTCCTCATAAAATAAAGATCAAACTTCAAACTGGTAAGTTCTCGTTTAATCTTACTATTTTACTTCGGAGTCACGTGAGTGACTACGTGAAGATTTTAAAGCTCTGTGATTTTTATGCCGCAGATCAAAATCCCGGCTTCTCACTGCATCGATTGACTGAGTATCATCAATAATGCTGTAAACATGACATTGCATATCATGCAAAAACAAAACAGTTTTATTTTTGGTCATAAAACAACCAATAAACCCTCTTAATGTAGGGCAACAAACGAAACAGAATGAAACAGTATTGAAAACAGACTTTAAACAATAGCAACAGCACTCAATATTGAGTTGGCAAACAGCCCTCCATCGGCAATCGGCCGATGGTAGTATTGCTGAAACACAAGTTCATTTTCTCAACCTGCGGCTTTTAATATATGGTCGATGGGAACGTCCATCGCCCTGGCCGCGGATGTTGCTACTGCGCTAGTGGAATGAGATGTAAACACATAAATGTTAATTCCTGCCTGAACCAACTCTTGCTTTAACCACCTTGAGATAGTCTGAACTGCCACTCTTTTATGTTGGCTTTTTGTAATTGACAAATAATCCTGTTTCTTCTTGTCTTAAAGCCCTTGTGGCTTCAATGTAATGTAACAAATGTGTCCTTACACATAAACATGGAGCTTTAGGATATGCTGAGAACACAATCTTAAAACCTGTCACACCTGGCCTGCTTTGTTTGAGCAGGTCAGAAATATAAAACAGAACATTCTCTGTATTCACTTCCATTCTCTCGAACTGAAGTTTTTGCAAAGTCTGCACTCTCTGTACTGACACCAATGCCATTAGCATAGCCAATTTCATGGTTAATTTTAACAAAGTTATAGCCGTGACAGGGACCCAATGACGAAGTATGTTACGAACAACGCTTACCTCGCAGATTACCATATACCTAGGCTTAGGCGGTTTGGAATTAGATTCCTTTCATCAACCTAGATATGAGAGGGTGAGAACCTATACTTTGTGTCCGTGTACCTATTACAAGATATGCGGACAAAGCACTTCTAGCTGTATTGATAGCAGTATAGCTAAGACCTTCATCATAATAAAGTGTAGATAAACTCTAACACATTTTCAATAACTACAGTATCATATTGAATATTCTTTTGAACACCATATTGTTCCCATTTGTTACATTAGTCATATACTGCTTTTGAGTACTCTTTCTCCAGGCTGCAGTGAGTATATCCACCGTTGGCCTAGAAAGTCCTCGACCAATGTAAGGCATTCTTAAAAACCTGCAAACTAACAGATCCATACCGTCACATAACGGATGAACTTGACGCGTTACTGGATGGTCCAGCAAATTCCTACTGTTTGGAATCAGCAAAAGGAGGTTGGATCGCTATCTGTAACATCAGAGGGAACCATGGTTGAATCGGCCAATTTGGTATCACCAAAACCCCTGAAGCGGCATCCTGCTTGATTTTCTCAAACACCGACCTATGAGGCAGAATGGTGGGAAAATATACACAAACATATCATCCCAATTTAGTGAAAAAACATCAATTGCCACTGCCCCTGGATCTGGTGCCCATGAAACATATTTTGGCCTTCCATATAGAAGTACTATGTTCTTGAACACATCCTGGTTCAACATCCACTCTGTATTATCACGGAATTTCCATGAGCTGCCATCTGGTACTACATTAAGTTTCCCTGGCAGATAGATAGCTCCAATCCAAATATCCATACTCCAGGTCCAATTGTATTTGCCAACCTGTCACATGATAACGATTTGATTCCACCCATGTGATTCATATCAGCAACTGCTGTAGTGTTGTCTATTTTGCACTGCACATGCAACTAGTTTAGTTAGTGCCATAAGCCGTGAGTCCATAAAATACTCTTGGTTAATTCCCCATGTATGCAGAAGCAATGTTCATCTGTCTCCACCGCTGGATCTTGTATCAGTAGCACCCTACCCAAGTGCTCTGACATCTGTCTGCAAATCATGGAAGCTTGGTCCAATAACACTTTGGAACTACTAGTGGACACATGCTGAATCCACCATTGTACATCAGCAACAGCCTCTATTGATAGAAGCATAGGTCTATTATAATGACCCCAATGTATCCTCAATGCTTGTTCCTTTGACCTTTGTAATTGTAGATAATAAAGTGGCCATATTGAACTGCTGGGAATGCTGCCAGCCATTACCACAGCAGACTTGTCACCTGGCTAATTGAAGGCTGTGTGTTAGCAATTAACTTGATATAGCTCTTAATTAGCTCTACCCTTTTTTGCCTGGGCAAGGTCACAATGATGTTGATTAAGTCCATTGTGAACCCAACTAGTCAATTTGTGTCACAGGTATAAATATAGATTTATCTGGATAGCTTATAAAGCCCAATTAAAATTGGTTTTTACCAACTGCCACTGATGCTTCAGCTGTTTCCTTTGATTGTCCTACAATCAAGATATTATCTAGTTAAGCCATGAACACATGACCTTGACTTCTCATCATGCCTAGAATAGGTTTTAACAACTTTGTAATCCCTCTAGGAGCTGAAGAGAAACCATTAGGCAGTGGATTGTATTGGCATAATTGCCCCATCCAGCTGAATTTTAAATCTTCTATCCTGCAAATGAACAGACACTGAATCCGCATCTTTAAGATCTCCTTCACAAACGTTTCCATCTTAAAATGTCTATACCGTACAAAAGGGTTAAGACTATTCAGGTCTGTATAATTCTGCATCCCCCCATCCTTTTTTGGTCTGGGAAAGATATTGGACACAAACTGATGGCTTTGGTAAACTGCCTTAGCAATTACACCTTTATTACATAAGCTTGCAAGTTCCAGCTGAACTTCCAATTGTTCAGTGATACTGAAGTCAAACTCCTTTTTTGGAACATCTTGCATGGGTAAATCAGAATTTGCATTAAGCTTTATTTGATGCCCTTGAATAACCTTCAGTATAAACTGAGGTAAACATTTAATTGTATCACATTAGATCTGTCTACATGAGAACCAGACCCTCTTACCTCCTGACCACCTGGCATTCTTCCCCGGCCTTGAGCTGGATATCTCACCTCCGTGGCGGTGCTACAGCCGAACGCCAACTGCGCTGCATCGTAGCTGGACTAGTCCCTTGCCCGGACCAGTCTGCTCCCTTATAGGGATACTTCCGCTTTGGTGAATATGTGGCTGCCGTCTTAGCCTCCTCCTCCAGCTCCTTCACCTGCTGTGCGAAATCCTCGCCAAACAGCTGTGCCGGTTGCACTGTGCCAGGCTGGCAGAGTGAAGCATATTTAGAATTGATGGTTGGTCTAATCGCATCTTGCGGAGGCAGTTGATCTCAAAGTGGGCACTCCACAATAGCGCCTTTTGTTGTAATTTGTCATGCCCTCTCCATCCACCATCCTGGCAAAGCTCGTTATACCAGATGCCAGCAACTTTAAAAATATGCTGGAGCTTCACATGCTCCTGGGCTTTCATTAGTATGCCCATCTTGCCCCAATTCTTCCTGTTCCCAACAGGAACTTTTAACAGTCCACAGTTGATTGGGGCTTCATACTTCGCTACTGTCTCATCCATTGTCAGCTCCTGTAGCTGATGTGAGACTTGGTAATTTATGCTGGTGGCAAGTTCCTCACCCAGAGGCTCACCAGTGTCCGACGACATGGCAAACTGTGCTGCACACAGTGTCAGCTCTGGCAGCTGCCTGCCCTCCCTTTGGAAGTCGTCGGACTCAGGGTCAGAGCGTATCTGCCCTTCTGCACTCACCTCTTGCAAAGAGGGTGCTTTCAAGCAGGCCTCTACTAGGCACTGCCGGCGGAGCCGTCCCCACGGCCTCCCGCCTGCACAACTCCTCCTGGAGTATGGCTTTATGAAGCAGGCCTCTACTAGGCACTGCCAGCGGAGCCTTCCCTAAGGCTTCCCGCCTGCACAACTCCTCCTGGAGTGTGGCTTTATGAAGCAGAACCTCTCCTAGGCACTGCCAGCGGAGCCTTCCCTATGGCTTCCCACCTGCACTACTCCTCCTGGAGCGTCTCTGTGGAGCAGCCCCTGTATGAGCTGCTCCTTTTGGATAACCGCTGGGGAACGGTATCCTGTCCCCGACGGGACTCTCGTGGCCCGACTCTGCGGAGTCTATAGCCCTGACAGACTTGGCTTCTGCCGACCGCCCGACTGGCGTTGGCTGCGTACCCGGCTGGGCACTTTGCCAAGTCTGTCGCCGCACCGCTACCGGCTTGCGACTCCCCCGAGGTGACAGGCTGCCTTTCAGAGACTGCGTCCCGCAGCTCTCTCTCTCCTTGTCGGCAGCAGCCTGCACCTTTTCCTTGTTCCTGTATGTGGGAGAAAAAACACACAGAAACAATTCCTTTACTTTTTTCTAACTCCTCCAAAGTCTCCCCGACTTTGGTGGAGCTGTATTTACTCACGTTGCAGCAGGAGGTCCGAGCTCCCGCTGCCGTTGTCGCCAATGCGTCAGACGTAATGACACGCATGCGCCCTGACGGGGTTCTTCACGTAGTCACTCACGTGACTCCGAAGTAAAATCTATCTATCTCTGCCGTAAAAATATCCATTGACGTGGCCTCCACAACCTTCTGTGTGGCAATGAATTCCACAGATTCACCACCCTCTGACTAAAGACATTTCTCCTTGTCTCCTTCCTGAAGGAACGTCCTTTAATTCTGAGGCTACGACCTCTAGTCCTAGACTCTCCCACTAGTGGAAACATCCTCTCCACATCCACTCTATCCCAGGCCTCCATAACTCCGTGCTCCATAACTTTTAATTCACACCAGGCAATTATGGTTTGCTTCTTCACACTTAATATTTCACTCACAGAGCTCCCTTAAGTTCCTGGGACATTTTTATCAGCACCCATTAGTGGTTGCTAGGCAATAACCCAGTAACCCGTGCTAATGTTTGAGAAGCACCAATCACTGCTGCTGATGAATCCCATTGTGTGTCATCTCTTTAAGCAGATTAAACGTGTTAATCCTATATAAGGACATTCCTAAGTGTGCAATTCAATCCAATTTGCTCCTTGTATCTGCGGAATTATGTTATCGTAGAGGGGACGCAGCAGAAAAGAGAACTCCATTTTAAATAATCTGACTGCGTGGGTTTTTCTCTGGATGCTCCGGTTTCCTCCCACATCCCAAAAGGAGACATGTGGGTTTGCAGGCTAGGGCTATATTCCTTGGAGCGCAGGAACGCTGAGGGGCGATCATGTAGAGGTGCGTAAAATGATGCGGGGAATAGGTAGAGTGAATGCTCTTTTTTACCCAGGGTAACGGAACCTCCCACCGTAGGTTTAAGGTGGGAGCGGCAACGTTTTCACTCAGAGCGTGGTGGGCATATCGAACAAGCTGCCGGAGGAAGCAGTTGAGGCAGACACTACGACAGCATTTCATAAGGTCATAAGTGATAGGAGCAGAATTAGGCCATTTGGCCCATCAAGTCTACTCCGCCATTCAGTCATGGCTGATCTATCTCTCCCTCCTAACCCCATTCTCCTGCCTTCTCCCCATAACCTCTCACACCCATACCAGTCAGGAATCTATCTATATCTGCCTTGGAGGCAGGTTCTCTGGATGTTTTCAAGAGAGAGCTAGATAGGGCTCTTAAAAATAGCGGAGTCAGCGGATAGGGGGAGAAGGCAGGAACGGGGTACTGATTGGGGATGATCAGCCATGATCACATTGAATGGTGGTGCTGGCTCGAAGGGCCGAATGGCCTACTCCTGCACCTATTGTCTATTGTCTATTGTCTATTGTCTATATATCCGCTGACTTGGCCTCCACAGCCTTCTGTGGATTCCTATTAAATCTTCTCCCCTTCACCTTAAACCTATGTCATCCGGTTCTCGATTCCCCTACTCTGGGCAAGAGACTCTGTGCATCTACCCGATCTATTCCTCTCATGATTTTATACACCTCTATAAGATCCTCCTGTGCTCCAAGGAATAGAGTCCCAGACTACTCAACCTTTAAAAGACACTTGGACAGGTACATGAATAGGAAAGATTCAGAGGGATATGGGTCAAACAGAGTCAAACGGGACTAACTTAGATGAGGTGTCTTGGGCAGCATGGGCAATTTGGGCCAAAGGGCCTGTTTCTGCTGTAGAAGAAAAATATATTTATTTTACAGGACTATACACTAGCAATGTTACAAAATTTTGAGATTTTAAAAATAAAGTCTGCAATTTATCCCATCAGATAAAGCATAAAAAGAAGTTTAATTTGACACCTAATTCACTTTCATATCTTCAGTATTAAAGAAGTTATGGCCATTTTCATACTTGGAAATTAGCATCTTGTTCCCTATTGCTTTTCCATTGACTTAACACAAAAGCTGTGATCGAGGACAGTCAAAAGCCCATAACTTTCTTAAAAATTAAGATAACTGAAAGAAATGTTCAGTTATTATAGATTGAAGCATTCTGAAACAAATATGAAACAATCTTACTTAGAAGACATGAAAGTAAAGCATATAATTAGTTAGTTACCTAATTGTAGCTAATTACAAAATTCAATTACTAGATCTAAACATCTATCAATTTCTTAAGAATAGATTAACATTTTTAAATAGCCTGTGTCCAAATAACATTCACACAATAATTCACAATATAACATAATTTTTAAATCTCATTTTCATGAATTTACAGGCCAAATGGAAGGAATTGAATGTTTAATACCTGTAAATTAATGGGCATTTAAATCATCTTGTGAGTGGGGATTTCTGGAACGCGATCTTTTGGAACGTTCATTTGCGGTGAATTTAACCCCGTATTGACATGAAAAATACTGCCGTTAGTTCGGGGAATAAAATCACCGTTTCGCATGAAAAAATGTGAATTAAAGGCTTCTTAAGAAGCACTTTTATACATTTAAAGAAACCACTTTCGTTTACCTGTCCCGTGTGTGAAATCCGTCCCCGTTATCGGCGTTGACGCTTCAGGAGCTGCTTTTAAAATTACTCTAGCGCTGACATTGACGATTTAATAAAAATAAAAAATTCACAAAACACCCCTAGGAACGATTTGTCAGCAAACGCTTGTACTCCAACGAAATATAATTCAGGACAAGGGAGGAGAAACCGTGTTTTAACCCCGCCCCCCCCTTAAAGGCGCCAAAATCGCGCACACGGCCAGTGGCAGAATTACAGCGCGACTGAAGGTAAGTTTTGTAACATACCTATATACACAATGATGAAAAATAAATATTATATTTCTAGTGGTACAATGTCCTAACAAACTAATTTGCATTTATAGGATGATGTGCACTTCAAATATGTCCAAGAAAATTCCCCTTGATGTACACTGAAGATAGACACAAAAAGCTGGAGCAACTCAGCGGGACAGACAGTATCTCTAGAGAGAATGGATGGGTGACGTTTCGGGTCGAGACCCTTCTTCAGACTGAGAGTCAGGGGAGAGAGAGTCTAGAGATATGGAAGGGTAAGGTATGGAAATGACAGATCGGGGCAAATGATAATTGGGAAATGTAAAATAGTGCATTATTAGCTGAATGGAAGGTGACATGGAGGAATACAATCAGTACATTTAATCAGGAGGATCTGATTTTTGACCCTAGTCGGAAAACAAGGCGGGGGGGGGGGGGGGGTGGGGGGGTGGACAGAGAGAGAGGGAAAGCAAGGGTTACTTGAAGTTAGAGAAATCAAAATTCATACCGTTGGGTTGTAAGCTGCTCAAGCGAAATATGAGGTTCGGTGAGGCCCAATGCAAGTTGGAGGAACAGCACAATGGACAGCACGGACACGGTGGGCCGAAGGGCCTGTTTCCATGCCGTATCCCTAAACTAAACTAACTGCGATGTGAAGAAGTATCTTTACAGACAAGGTAGTGAATCTTTGGCAAGTAAGTAGTGGAGACTTAGTCACTGGGTGATTATATTGGAGACAGTGATTTTGAAGGTATTTGGTAGCTGATAGCTGGATTCTCTATTTTAGATTTTAAATTCGTATATAAGTGAGAACCTCCACCCAAATGTCAGAGCAATTTGTCATCATTTGTGCTTCTGCAACGCCCACTTACATTTTCTTGCATCACTTAACAAAGCTGGATATTTTGTTCCCTGCATTGAGTGGTGCCGGGGCAGTGCTGTATGATTTCAGCATCACCAATTAACAAGAAAGTCTTGATATTCATTGAGAGAGAGGTGATTAAGCGCATGATATCTTCTACCTTCCCAAACAGTATCACAGTTTACAACACAAAGTGGGATTATGTCGAATCTTTTCGCAATAGAAATTAGCTTATGCCACAAGTGAAGTACTTTGTCCATTTCTAAACAAGTTTACTGCACATTTCTACACATTACTTTGTTTTTAGTTTAGTTTAGTTTAGTTTAGAGAAACAGTGTGGAAACAGGCCCTTCAGCCCATCGGGTCTGCACCCACCAGTGATTCCCCGCAACATTAACACTATCCTACACACACTAGGGACAATTTTACACATACCAAGCCAATTAACCTAGAAACAATAGACAATAGACAATAGGTGCAGGAGTAGGCCATTCGGCCCTTCGAGCCAGCACCGCCAATCAATGTGATCATGGCTGATCATCCCCAATCAGTAACCCCGTTCCTGCCTTCTCCCCATATCCCCTGACTCCGCTATCTTTAAGAGCCCTATCTAGCTCTCTCTTGAAGGTATCCAGAGAAACCTGTACGTCTTTGGAGTGTTGGAGGAAACCGAAGATCTCGGAGAAAACCCAGCAGGTCACGGGGTAGAACGTGCAAACTCCGTACCGACAGCACCCGTGGCCGGGATCGAACCGGGGTCTCTGGCGCTGTAAACACTGTAAGGCAGCAACTCCACCGCGCTGTAGCTTAGTTTATTTATTGTCACGTGTACCAAGGTACGGCGGAAAGCTTTTTTTTGTTGCGGGCTATCCAGTCAGTGAAATGATTACACGTAATTACAATGAAGCCATCCGCAGTGGACAGATATAGGATAAAGGGAATAACGTTTACAGTTCGGAGAGTAGATTATTTATTATTTTTTTTAATTTTTTTTTAAATATTATCAGATTTTTTATTTTTTTTAAAATATTTTTATTTTATTAGAAGTAAGTACAATTGTATGCAATCATATTTTCATAATGCATATTGTGTACAGCTTATTTTTATAATAAAGGAGAAAAAGAAAAAGAAGTTTGATAATGAATAGAAAAATGTGAGATATATAGTGTGTGAAAAAGAAAAATAGAGAGTGAAAGAAGAAAATTAAGAAATAGAAAATAGAAAAAAGAAAATAAAAGAAAAAGAAAGAAAAAGAAAAAAAATCTTGACCATCCCTCGCCCAGTCAGTGAAAAGATTACACATAATTACAATGAAGCCATCCGCAGTGGACAGATATAGGATAAAGGGAATAACGTTTACAGTTCGGAGAGTAGATTATGAAGAGCATAGTTGGAGAAATGCTGCTGTACTAATGAGGATTTAAAAGAGTGGAGCGATTGTAATGAATGATAGCAGATACACTTTTGGGACCAGCATGCAAAGTGTCGTCTGGCTTCCATGCCATTCTCTTACAAAAGATACATAGGTTCAAGAAAGGCTTCCATAAGGGAAGAATTCCATTAGAATTGGCTTGTATACAAAATCCTGTGAGGAATAGATCGGGTAGATGCACAGAGTCTTTGACCCAGAGTAGGGGAATCGAGGACCAGAGGACTAAGGTTCAAGGTGAAGGGGAGAAGATATAATGGGAATCAGAGCGGTAACTTTTTCACACAAAGGGTGGTGGGTGTATGGAACAAGCTGCCAGAGGAGGTAGTTGAGGCTGGGACTATCCCATCGTTTAAGAAACAGTTGGACAGGTACATGAGTGAGTCGGGCCGAAGGGCCTATTTACGTTCTCTATGACTCAATATCTCTATGCTGCACTGTCAGAAGTGCCTACTTTAGATAAAACATCAATAAAATGGATTGCCTGACCATTACTACAATGTTGTTTGTGGGATCATGCCCAATGTAATCTGGCTGCCTTTCTTACCTTTCTTACTTCACTTCAGAAACAGCAGAAATCAATAACTATTTAATTTATTGCTCGGCACTGAGCCATCCTGAGTTGGTGAAAGATGTTATTGAAGTACAAGCCTTTATTCCCTCTGCATCTATCACCTCCACTGTCAGAGTGAGGCCCAAAGCAAATTTGAGGAACAGCACCTCATATTTCGCATGGACAGCTTACAACCCAGCGGTAAATATTTGATATCTCTAACTTCAAGCAACCGTTGCTTTCCCTCTCTCTCTGTCCCTCCCCCATCCGAGTTCTCCAGCTAGTTTCATAGTCGTCCTGATTAAATATCACTGATTGGACTCCTCAGCTCCCCTTCAGCTAACAATGTACATTGTCCCCATTAATCTGCGTTTTCACACCTTACCCGTCCATACCTCTGTTTCTCCCTCTCCCCTGACTCTCTCAGTCTGAAGAAGGGTCTCGACCCGAAACGTCAGTTACTCCTGAGTTACTCCAGCCTTTTGTGTCCAACTTCGGTTGAAACCAGCATCTGCAGTTCCTTCCTGCGCATACCATGACTTTAATTCAACAATGCAAAATTCATACAAGACATTAGGTGGAGCACCGAACTGTAAACGCTGACGATATCACATGCAAACTGAGCTGGTGGGCATGGTTTGTATCTCAGGAATAATCACCAAGGAATAGCACTTCAAAAACTTGCTTGCTTGCTTGGTTACAGCATTAAAACAGGCCCTTCGGCCCACCAAGTCCACGTCGACCATCGATCACCAGTTTTCACATTAGTTCTATGTTATCCCACTTTCATATTCAAGATTCAAGATTCAAGTGAGTTTATTGTCATGTGTCCCAGATAGGACAATGAAATTCTTGCTTTGCTTCAGCACAACAGAACATAGTAGGCATTGACTACAAAACAGATCAGTGTGTCCATATACCATTATATAAATATATACACACATGAATAAATAAACTGATAAAGTGCAAATAAACAGATAATGGTCTATTAATGTTCAGAGTTTTGCTTGAGTTAAGTTTAATAGCCTGATGGCCTGTGGGGAAGCAGCTATTTCTGAACCTGGTCGTTGCAGTCTTCAGGCTCCTGTACCTTCTACCTGAAGGTAGCAGGGAGATGAGTGTGTGGCCAGGATGGTGTGGGTCCTTGATGATGCTGCCAGCCTTTTTGAGGCAGCGACTGCGATAGATCCCCTCGATGGTAGGGAGGTCAGAGCCGATGATGGACTGGGCAGTGTTTACTACTTTTTGTAGTCTTTTCCGCTCCTGGGCGCTGAAGTTGCCGAACCAAGCCACGATGCAACCGGTCAGCATGCTCTCTACTGTGCACCTGTAGAAGATAGAGAGAGTCCTCCTTGACGTACCGACTCTCCGTAATCTTCTCAGGAAGTAGAGGCGCTGATGAGCTTTCTTTATAATTGCATCAGTGTTCTCGGACCAAGAGAGATCTTCAGAGTGGATATTTTCATATCCACTCCCTGCACACTAGGGGCAATTTACAGAGGGCCTATTAACCTTGATTGTAATCATATATAATCTTTCCGCTGACGGATAGCACGCAACAAAACTCTGGTACACGTGACAATAAAGTCAACTAAACCCAGAGGAAACCTACACGTTTACAGGGAGAAAGTGGAAACTCCACACAGACAGCACCCTTTGAGCAACTGTACATTTGTAGGTTAATTGGCCTCTGTAAATTGTCCCTGGTGTGTAAGGAGTGGATGGGAAAGGGGGATAACATTGAACCAGTGTGAATGGATGATCAATGGTCAGCGTGGACTCCGTGGGATGAAAGGCCTGTTTCCACGCTGTATCTTTCAATCAAACGGTGGCGCAGCGGTAGAGTTGCTGCCTTACAGTGAATTGCAGCACCGGAGACCCGGGTTCGATCCTGACTACGGGTGCTGTCTGTACGGAGTTTGTACGTTCTCCCTGCGACCTGCGCTGGTTTTCTCCGAGTTCTTCGAATTCCTCCCACACTCCAAAGACGTACAGATATGCAGGTTAATTGGCTTGGTAAATGTGTAAACAAATTGTCCCTCGTGTGTGTAGGATAGTGTTAATGTGCGTGGATCGCTGGTCGGCGCGGACCCGGTGGGCCGAAGGGCCTGTTACCGCGCTGTATCTATAAACTAAAAAAAACTAATATATCTTTCTGAAGAAGGGTCCCGACCTGAAACGTCACCCATCCTTTTTCTCCAGAGATGCTGCCTGACCCGCTGAGTTACGCCAGCATTTTGTGTCGATCTCCCATATATTGTTTAAGAAAGAACTGCAGATGCTGGAAAAATCGAAGGTAGACAAAAAATGCTGGAGAAACTCAGCGGGTGAGGCAGCATCTGTGGAGGGAAGGAATTGGCGTCGAGACCCTTCTTCAGACCCAATATTGTGGCAAGTTGTGCAACCATAACGCAGGTAATGCTGATGATCTGTGTTCAGCAGGAGGTCGGAGCTAATGAGTAGAAAACCTTGTGTGGTTACCGTTTCAATGGTGATGGATTGCATGGGATCCGTGCAGAAATGGCTTTTGTTTGATAGATAGAATGAGGTACCAGAGAACTGTGGCTAATCTATTTTCTCAAATAAATCAGTTAACTAGAGAAGGAACTGCCAGAGTACACTGTGTAGGAAGGAACTGCCAGAGTACACTGTGTAGGAAGGAACTGCAGATGCCAGTTTACACCGGAGATAGACAAAAAATGCTGGAGTAACTCAGCGGTTCAGGCAGCATCTCTGGGAGAAGGAATAGGTGATGTTTCGAAGTCTCGCAGTCTGAAGAAGGGTATCGACCCAATAAAATCACCTATTCCTTTTCTCCAGAGATGTGCCTAACCAGCTTTTTAAGGTCAACAGGAATAGGTGACGTTTCGGAGTTACTCCAGCTTTTTAAGGTCAACAGGAATAGGAGTAGAATTAGGCCATTCGACCCATCAAGTCTACTCCAACATTCAATCACGGCTGATCTATCTCTCCCTTCCTAACCCCATTCTCCTGCCTTCTCCCCATAATCTCTGACACCTGTCAATCTGCCTTAAAAATATCCACTGACTTGGCCTCCACAGCCTTCTGTGGCAAATAATTCCACAGATTCATCACCCTCTGACTAAAGAAATCTCTCCACATCTCCTTCCTAAAAGTACGTCCTTTTATTCTGCGGCTGTGACCTCTAGTCCTAGACTCTCCCATTGGTGGAAACATCCTCTCCACATCCACTCTATCCAAGCCCTCCACTGAATAGTGAAAGGCTTTCGTGTCTATTGCCAGAACACATGGGTGCAAATAAATGTCTTCCCAAATACCAACCTGAGAGACTATTGGTGAATGTTACAACCAGACACGTGTTATTTTATTATGAGATTTTAAAAAATCGGCCAGCACATTCCTGAACGGCAAAAGTTTCCAAAGATCAAGAAAGAGAGGGGCAAAGTTAGAAGGTTCAGAAGGAAGGAGATTACAGGACAATCTTCTTTACACAGAGAGTGGTGAGTGCCTGGAATGTGCAGGTGATGGCAAATACAATCGTGGCAGTTAAGAGGCTTTTAGATAAGAGGCACATGGCAGAAGAGATAAGTTCAGACACAAAATGCTGGAGCAACTCAGTGGGTCAGGCAGCATCTCTGTAGAACATGGATAGGTGACCCTTCAGGTCGGGACCCTACTTCACACTCTGCAGAAGGACCCTCTCCAGAGATGCTGCCTGACCCGCTGAGTTACTCCAGCATTTTGTGACTTTCATTGGTAAGCCAGCAAATGCAATTCCTTGTCTCCAGAGATTAGCTTGACGTGGCGTAATATTCGGCGCGGACCCTCTGGGCCGAAGGGCCTGTTCCTGCGCTGTGCTGTTCCATAGCGGGTCAGGCAGCATCTCTGAAGAAGAGGAATAGGTGACGTTTCGGAGTTACTCCAGCATTTTGTGTCTATCTTCGGTGTCAACCAGCATCTGCAGTTCCTTCTGACACACTGTACTGTTCCATGTTCTCTTTAGATTAGAGGCTCTTGTGACTTCTCCGCAGCCGAATGCTGCTTGCAACAATTTAATACAGGCCAAGATTTAGAATCTTTCACCTGCTCTGCCTGAAATATTGGACTTGAAATCCCAACTTGCTGTAAGTCTGAAGAAAATATTGCTTAGAATTTGAACAACGACTGGGAAACCAAACAGGGTCAACTGTGAGTATGCGATTCTCTCTGATCACGTATCCTCCAGGCTTTGTATCTGGGCGAAGCGCTGAGTCAAAGTGCCTTGGACGCTCCTCAATGCAAGGTCCTTGGCGTGATGTCTTGGACAATATTTGTCTATTGTCTCTGATAATGTAGTTGTGGAGGACCGGAATGATATCCGAACTGACAGGTTGGTGTACAGTGGTAATTAGTAAGTCAGTAAGTAAGTAAGTTTATTGGCCAAGTATTCACATACAAGGAATTTGCCTTGGTGCTCCGCCCACAAGTAACAACATGACATGCAGTGACAGTTACGAATGACTCAGAAAACACTAAACATTAATAATAATAAAATATTAATGATAAACGTCAACTGAATAAATCAAAAACAAGGAACAGCAGATGCTGGTTTACAAAAAAAAAAGGACACAAAGTGCTGGAGTAACTCAGCAGGTCTGGCAGCGTCTCTGGAGAATATGGACATTTTGGGTCAGGACCCTTCTTCAGACTGCCATCTCTAGAGATGCTGCCCGACCTGCCTTTACTCCAGCACCTTGTGCCCTTAAATCGAGTCGAGGTTACAGCTACTGCAAGGAGTTTCAGGTAAATGTGATACTTTAGTATGTAAAGTACTCGTGGTGAAGCTAGTGAAGGCTTGGTTGCTCACATTGCAAGCTCAGGGCACCACAGTGGCACAGCTGGTAGAGTTGCTGCCTCACAGCTCCAGAGACCAGGGTTCGATCCTGACCTCAGGCGCTGTCCGTGTGGAGTTTGCACCTTCTCCCCGTTACTGTGTGGGATTTGTCTGGGTGCTCCAGTTTCCTCCCACTTTCCAAGGACGTGCAGGTTTGTGGGTTAACTGGTTTCTGTAAAGGACCCCTAAGAGTTCCAAAGAGTGAAGGCAGGAACGGGGTACTGATTGGGGATGATCAGCCATGATCACATTGAATGGCGGTGCTGGCTCGAAGGGCCGAATGGCCTACTCCTACACCTATTTTCTACGTATCTCTTCCATTTCATAACACCTATTGTCTATTGAAAAGCTGCTTGATTGAACCATATAAGATCTGGAGGGATCGAGATTGGTCTTTTCTCCCTCACTACACAGGCATATTTTCACAGCAACTTGCTGCCTTTAACCATTCAGCCTTCAAGTGACTGCAGCATGAACCTCCCGTTTCCTTCCACTGAACAGATGGTTCAGCCCCAGAGGAGGACAGTTCTCTGGCTCTCTGACATTCAAACACATTTAGTTTTAGTTTAGTTTAGAGATACAGCACGGAAACAGGCCCTTCGGCCCACCGAGTCCGCACCGACCTGCAATCCCCTGCACACTAAACACTATCGTACACACACTGGGGACAATTTTACAATTATACCAAGCCAATTAACCGACAAACCTGCACGAGTGTGGGAGGAAACCGAAGGTCTCGGAGAAAACCCACACAGGTCACGGGGCGAACTCCGCACAGACAGCGGCCCTAGTCGTGATCGAACCCGGGTCTCTGGTGCTGTAAGCGCTGTAAGGCAGCAACTCTACCGCTGTGCCACCGTGCCACTCTAATAAATCACAGATTACGTCAAAGCTTCCAGCCTTAAATAACGAGGAACGCCTGCAGCATTATAAGGGGAACTGTGCAGGAAGGAACTGCAGATGCTGGTATACACCAAAGACAGACACAAAATGCTGGAGTAACTCAGCGGGACAGGCACCATCTCTGGAGAGAAGGAATGGGTGACGTTTCGGGTCGAGGCCCTTCTTCATTTTAAGGGGATGGGTCACCAGATCCACACCAGACTAAGGACCGGTATGATTCAAATTCCACACACCACACTCGGACACAGGATAAGGCCCAAAGGCTTCCATTAAGGTATAGTCAAGTCAAGTCAAGTCAAGTGAGTTTATTGTCATGTGTCCCTGGTAGGACAATGAAATTCTTGCTTTGCTTGAGCACAACAAAACTTAGTAGGCATTTACTACAAGGCATTCTATAAATATATACACAATGGTCAATATACTGATAAAGTGCAAATAACAGTATTGGCTAATAAAGGTCAGTGTTATGTCCGAGCCAGGTTTAATAGCCTGATGGCTATAATATGCACAATCCCGAAATGAACACGAAACTAATTTAGGGTACAAGGAACATGAGTTTGGGAAGAGAGATCAAGAAGTGAGAGGCATGAAGCATTCGACTTGTCACATAAACGAGAGCTGTGTAATTACCAGGACTCAGCATGTTCCTATTGGAGAATCATTGCCTGCTGTTCTTCCCAATGTCAAAGCTGTTTCTGTAAAGGCAGTGACAATCCCATTATCTAGCCCAAGGAGCGTCACTGAAAGGCAATCCTCCACCTCCCAGTAAAATGAAGGCAGCAGAGGGAAATGGACATTATTAATTTCAGGTGGTTCTAGTTCATCCAAGTTTATCTCCCCCAAAAAATATACCAATGTTTCAATTCTTGAGGATTGTTCCTCTTCTCTTGCATGCTCTGCAGACAGTACAGTGGTGCAGCGGTAGAGTTGCTTCGGCTCAGAACCGTTCTTCAGACTGAGAGTCAGGGGAGAGGGTAACTAGAGGTATATGGTGTAAGGGTCTCGACCCGAAACGTCACCCATTCCTTCTCTCCAGAGATGCTGCCCGTCCCGCTGAGTTACTCCGGCATTTTGTGCCTATCTTCGGTTCAAACCAGCATCGGCAGTTCCTTCCGACACATATTATCAAATCTGTTCCAGCAACACTTCGGGATAGCCTGGGAATTGCATTAATTAGTTCTACTAATTTATGAAGTGCTGAATTTAATGAGAGATGTGGAAACTGCCTGCTGCAGCACAAAATAAAACATTTAGAGCAGCCTTTGCATAAACTGTTACACATAATAAATGTGAGTGCACTCGCTCTGCTTGTGAACAGTGTACCATGTTGTCGTGTAAGTCTTTAGTTTAGTAGTTTATTGTCACATGTACCGAGATACAGTGAAAAGCTTTTGTTGCGTGCTAACCAGTCAGCAGAAAGACATAGAAATCTAGAAACGTAGAAAATAGGTGCAGGAGGAGGCCGTTCAGCCCTTCGAGCCAGCACCGCAATTTATTGTGATCATGGCTGATCGTCCCAAACCAATAACCCGTGCCTGCACAAAAATGCTGGAGAAACTCAGCGGGTGCAGCAGCATCTATGGAGCGAAGGAAATAGGCAACGTTTCGGGCCGAAACCCTTCTTCAGAATGATGGGGGGTGGGGAGAAGAAAGGAAAAGAAAAAAGGCGGAGGAGGAGCCCGAGGGCTGAGGGATGGGAGGAGACAGCCCGAGGGCTGAGGAAGGGGAGGAGACAGCAAGGGCTAGCAAAATTGGGAGAATTCAATGTTCATGCCCCCAGGATGTAGACTCCCCAAGCGGAATATGAGGTGCATTTCCTCCAATTTCCGGTGTTGCTCGCTCTGGCCATGGAGGAGACCCAGGACAGAGAGGTCGGATACGGAATGGGATGGGGAGTTGAAGTGCTGAGCCACCGGGAGGTCAGGTTGGTTATTGCGGACCGAACGGAGGTGTTGGGCGAAACGATCGCCAAGCCTCCGCTTGGTCTCACCGATGTAGATCAGCTGACATCTAGAGCAGCGGATGCAATAGATACCCGTGCCTGCCTTCTCCCCATATCCCTTGATTCCACTCGCCCCTAGATCTCTATCTGACTCTCTTAAATACATGATTATTACAATTAAGCCGTCCACAGTGTACAGATACACGATACATGATAAAGAGGATATCGTGAAGAACATTTAGTGCAAGATAAAACCAGTAAAGACCGAAGAAAGATTGTCCGAGGGTCTCCAATGAGGTAGATAGTAGTTCAGGACTGCTCTCTAGTTGTTGGTAGGCTGGTTCAGTTGCCTGTTAGAAGGAACTGCAGATGCTGGTTTACACCAAAGATAGATACAAAGTGCTGGAGTAACTCAGCGGGTCAGGCAGCATCTCTGGAAAAAAGGAATAGGTGATGTTTTGGGTCGAGACTCTTCATCAGTGAGATGAAGGGTCTCGATGTGAAACGTCACCTATTCCTTTCTCCTATTAAATGTTGTTGGCGACAAAAGATCTTCAAAGTAAAATAGAAATGAGTAAATATTAGACTTTTCTTTTGAAATTGGATGAGCTTCAGTCTTAATGAATTCAACCGCCTCAGAACTGCCCAAAGCCTTGTCTGCTTGTTGGCATTCAGATTATTTGAGATTTGTGGCAAAGTTGCTGGTTTTCCTGTCCTCTCCCTCCCCAATTTCGACATCACAAGGTGTATTAATTGAAGACGAGGATGTCGCTTCAGGTCGGGACCCAGGGCCTGTTTCCATGCTGTATCTTTCAATCAAACCATCTGTCAGTCTGAAGAAGGGTCTCGACCCGAAACGTCACTTATCGTTTTCCTCCAGAGATGCTGCCTGACCCGCAGAGTTACTCCAGCACTTTGAATCTATCTTTGGCATGAACCAGCATCTGCGGTTCTTTTTTTCTACATTAAGTGAAGATGTATCAGGAATGGGCTAAATGTTGCAATGCGCCATGCAAGATTTTGGGCTTCAAATCTCTAGATTAAGACCTGAATCCACTGCCATGTGTTTCATGTCCCACTGAGTCATGGTTGACCACACAGTCAACCTAGATACAATGCCCAAATTCCTCATCATCATCTACTGTACAAGAAGAGTTGCCGATGCTGGTTTATACCATAGATAGACACAGAATGCTGGAATAAGCCCGGCGGGTCAGGCAGCATCTCTGGAGAAAAGGAATAGATGATGTTTCGGGTTGAGACCCTTCTTCAGCCTCTTTGGGTCGAGACTGGGTCTGAAGGGTCTGAAGAGGAAGAATAGATTTAATTTCAATTCAACAGCATGTAGAACATGCAGTCTGGTATTTATATCTGAAGGTTCTTTTTGAACAGCAGGCAACAAAAGAAGAAATAAAGATAAAAGTGTAAATGAGGATTGAGTTAGAATAGGATCATTTAATCCCTCAACCCATAAAGTTTTACCTTCTATATGAATGTAATGGTGTAGAGATGTTGGCTGAATTTAGCACCATGTTACATGGTCTTTTGCACTGAAATTAGGGCAGGAAATTCAGGCAGTGTTTTTTGTTAAAAAATTTTAAATATTTTTTTTTTCTCTCTTTTTCTTCTCTTTCTTTTCTTTCTTTACTTCATCTATCTTTTTAGTTCTATCTGGTTTAAAATAAAAAAAAAATAAAAAGGTAAAAGGTATTGGAGACAATGTAATAATAATTGATAATATTATCAATTTAAAAATGTAAGACTGTAATGATGTTAATAGGTTATGTACTTATCTCCAATAAATAATAAAAAAATATTTTCAAAAGGAAATTCAGGCAGTTTCTTCCCAGCTGTTATCAGGCAACTGAACCATCCTACAACAATCAGACAGCAGTCCTGAACTACTATCTATCTTGTTGGCGACCCTCGGACTATCCTTGATCGGACCTTTGCTGGTTTAAACCCTGCACTAAACGTTATTCCCTTATCATGTAATCTCTCTCTATACACTGTACAAGAAGGAAAATCTTGGGCAGTCTGCACCCTAGCGGCTTAAACATTGACTTCTCCAATTTCTGGTAGCCCTTGCTGTCTCCTCCTCTTCCCAGCTCTCCCTCAGCCCTCTGGCTCCTCCTCTTCCTTTCTTCTTGCCGCCCCCCCCCCCCCACCCCTGCTTCAGTCTGAAGAAGGGTTTCGGCCTGAAACGTTGCCTATTTCCTTCGCTCCATAAATGCTGCCTCACCTGCTGAGTTTCTCCAGCATTTTTGTCTACCTTCTATACACTGTAAATGGCTCGACTGTAATCACGGATTGTCGTTCTGCGAACTGGCCAGCATGCAACAACAGCTTTTCACTGTACCTCGCTACATGTGACAATAAACTAAACTAAACTAAAGGAAGAAATTCCGTTTTTTTTTGTTGTCCAACTGTAGAGTTTTGTGTCAACCAGCGATGATCACATAGGCAATAGACAATAGGTGCAGGAGTAGGCCATTCGGCCCTTCGAGCCAGCACCGCCATTCAATGTGATCATGGCTGATCATCCCCAATCAGTACCCCGTTCCTGCCTTCTCCCATATCCCCTGACTCCGCTATTTTTAAGAGCCCTATCTAGCTCTCTCTTGAAAGCATCCAGAGAACCTGCCTCCACTGCCCTCTGAGGCAGTGGAGGCATGGATGGGCTGAATGGCTTCCTCTGGTGCAGTTAGCTAGATAGTAAGTTATGCATGCACAGTAACCCCCAAAATTTGGTTTCAGTTATTAAACACCTCCATTTCCTCAGCTAAGTTCTTCCCCATGATCATGTGAGTTCCCCCATTGCTCTGGTCTCCTCCCACATCCAAAAGCCATGCCATCCAGAGAACCGGCCTCCACCGCCCTCTGAGGCAGAGAATTCCATTGAATGGCGGTGCTGGCTCGAAGGGCCAAATGGCCTACTCCTGCACCTATTGTCTATTGTCTATTGACCTTCATGGGTCTAAACGGAAGCCACCT
>CM075981.1:77550446-77585381 GCA_038087875.1 Malacoraja senta | reverse complement strand
TTTGTGAAATTATTTTTTATTGGAGGTAGATACATATCATATTAAAATCGATACCAGTCTTACATTTTTAAATTACTAATATTGTCCATTATTATTACAATGTCTCCAATACTTTTTTTAATTTTTTTAAAAACTAAATAGAACTAAAAAGATATAGATGAAATAAAGAAAGAAAGAGAAAAAAGAGAAGAACCAAAAAAAAAAAAAAAAAAAAAAAAAAAAGATAATAAAGAAGAATGGAATTTTTACTACGATAAAAAACTTCATTCGAGATATATTCGTACATTTCAGAGTATAACCTTTCATCTATTCCTTGGCACGGGTGTTAGTCAGGTTCCTGTGCTGAACCATTCTGACCCTTTAAATAGTCAATAAAGGGAGACCATGTTCCGACGAATAGTTCCTGTTTGTCCAACAGGACAAGTCTAATTCTTTCCAAGTGTAAGGTCTCCGTCATTTCTATAATCCACATTTTAATTGTGGAGGTTATAGGACCTTTCCAAAATTTTAGAATTAATTTTTTCCCAGTTATTATACTATAATCAATAAAGTTTCTTTGAGTTGTTGTAAATGTTTGATTTAGTTCTAATGTTCCAAGTATTATTAATTTTGGATCCGGGTCCAATTGAATGCTGGTCACTTTAGATATTATTGTGAAAATATTTACCCAGAAATTTTTAATTTTTATGCAATTTGCAAACATATGAGATAAGTTAGCTTCTAAATGTTGACATTTATCACATATTGGTGAGATATGTGGGAAGATTTTATTTAATTTTGTTTTAGAATAATGTAACCTATGTATTACTTTGAATTGTATTTTTTTTCTTTTGGGAAACCGACATCTGCAGTTCCTTGAAACAAAGACCCAAATTGCTGGAGTAACGCAGCGGGTCAGGCAGCATCTATAGAAGCGAAGACGTTGGTGGAGGCCAAGTCATTGAGTAATTTAAGGCGGAGACGGATTAGGAAGGGCCGAAACGTTACCTATTCCTCCGCTCTATAGATGCTGCCTCACCCGCTGAGTTTCTCCCAGCATTTTTGTCTACATCCAAGATAACGTTGAGTTTGGCTAAGAAGGGAAACGTCTGTCAGCGAGAGGTTTTGACTTTGTATTTTTGCGGTGTTTATTTTCACGCTAGGAGGGGTAACGTGGAGGGATAATTGAAAACGTGCGTGGTGTTTTAGCCCAGCGTATGTGTGCAGTCAAACTCATTCCACATCAATACACCAATCTCTCAGGTGCATTAGCGCGCAGCCAATGACAGTAAGTGGCGCTTGGCATTGAGCCTGGAAGTACAGCATCTCTCTTGAAAGTGAATAACTAGTCGCATCCCAGCATGTATTATGCAAACAGGCATCCCAGGGCTTCTATGCATGAAGATACTTCAAGAAAATGAAAATCAATGAACTATCTTTTCATGAAATCACAAGGAAAGACTGAAATACATATATTTAAATAAAAGTCCTTGAAATTAATTGCTATCTGGTTAACTGTAAATACTAAAATCTGCATATGGATGAAGAATCATGACTTGCATACCGCCATCTCTGCTCTGCTTCCCACCTACCCTGGTCTTTTAGATTTAGATTGAGGTTCATTATTGTCATGTGTATTGAGGTACAGTGAAAAGCTTATAGCCCTGTCCCACGGTGCGAGTTCATTCCAAGAGCTCTCCCGAGTTTAAAAAAAAATCAAACTTGTGGTAAGCACGGAGAACGAACGTAGCGGGTACGTCGGAGCTCGGGGACGTCTCTTAGCGGCTCGTAACGCTAATGGCAGGTACTCGGGAAGACTCGCTGACGGCAGGTAAGCACGGGAAGACTCGTGAAGATTTTTCAACACGTTGAAAAATGTCCACGAGAGCCCCGAGTACCGACGAGTGGCCATTACCGTAAATCACCGAGTTCGAATCAGGGCAAACTCGGGAGAGCTCTTGGAATGAACTCGTACCGTGGGACAATGGGTTTTAGTTCTGCATGCCATCCAAACAGATCAGGTACCACTACATATAAATACAAACTCCAGTACAATAGATAGAGCAAAGGCGTTAGAAATGGTGCTGTACTTACAGGTAGAAACGAGATGTAAAAGATTAGAGCCACTGTATCGTAAGATCATAATGCCACAAGACACGGGAGCAGAATTATGGTCATTCAGTCCATCGAGTCTGCTCCGCCATTCAATCATGGCTGGTCTATCTTTCTCTCTCAACCCCATTCTCCTGCCTTCTCCCAGTAATCTTTGACGCCCTTCCTAATCAAGAACCTATCAGTCTCCGCCTTAAAAATACGCAATGACTTGGCCTCCACCACCGTCTGTGGCAATAAACTCCACAGATACACCACCTTCTGGCTAAAGAAATTACTCTTCATCTCCATTTGAATCCTTTTATTCTGGGGCTGTGCCCTCTGGTCCTAGACTCTCCCACTAGTGGAAATATCCTCGCCGTGTCTATCTGTCAGATGATAGTAGATTCTTCTCTGGGAAGAGCACGCAATGAGACGCCGTGCTCCGGCAACTTCTTGCTGGGAGTTTTGGGCAGCTCCTTGTAAAATAGACAATAGACAATAGGTGCAGGAGTAGGCCATTCGGCCCTTCGAGCCAGCACTGCCATGGCTGATCATCCCCAATCAGTACCCCGTTCCTGCCTTCTCCCCATATCCTCTGACTCCGCTATCTTTAAGAGCCCTATCTAGCTCTCTCTTGAAAGTATCCAGAGAACCGGCCTCCACCGCCCTTTGAGGCAAAATACATAAGTTCTGAAAATATTTCACGTTGAAATATATATATGTTCTGCGTGCGGACGTGGCGCCGACGGACGAGAAGCCCGAAGCAAAGAAGTCAAAGCCAAAGAACCGAATGGAAACGAGGCCGAAACGCCAATAAACCCAAAGGATGGGACGCCTAAATGCAAACTAACCGGAAGGGCGGGATGCCTAAAAGCCAACTAACCGAAAAGCTGCATCGCCTAAAAGCAAACTTACCGAATGGCCGCTCAGTCGAAACGCCACCTATCCGAAAGGCGGCGTCGCCTACAAGCCAACGACCCGACTGCCGCTCAACAGAAAAGTCCAATAACGGACATGACGTTGCCGGGGGGCGGGGTTTGTCAGCGATTGGTCCAGACCCCCGCGTCCATCACATCACTGTGAAGGGATGAACATTGTCCCACACCTCCGCTCCCACCCGACCCGCAGCCCGCGGAGGGTGGCCGTGGGAGAGTGGGGGCTGTCCCGAGGATGCGCACCTTCGCCGCTTTCAACTTGGTGCTTGGGTTCAGATTGCCAAGTCACCTATGGCTTGTGTGGAAATGAACCCATGCTCCCGTCTCCCCCTTCTCTCTCCCCTTTCTCTCTCTCCCCCTCTCTCTCTCCCTACTCTCTCTCTCCCTTCTCTCTCTCCTCCTCCTTCTCGCCCCCTTCTCTCTCCCCTCTTCTCTCTCCCCTCTTCTCTCTCTCCCTACTCTCTCTCCCCCTTCTCTCTCTCCTCCTCCTCTCTCTCCCCCTTCTCTCTCCCCTCTTCTCTCTCCCCCTTCTCTCTCCCCTCTTCCTCTCTCCCCTACTCTCTCTCCCCCTTCTCTCTCTCCTCCTCCTCTCTCTCCCCCTTCTCTCTCTCCCTTCTCTCTCCCCTCTTCTCTCTCCCTCTTCTCTCCCTTCTCTCTCTCCCCCTTCTCTCTCTCCTCCTCTCTCTCCCCCTTCTCTCTCCCCCTTCTCTCTCCCCTCTTCTCTCTCTCCCCCTTCTCTCTCTCCCTTCTCTCTCTCCCCCTTCTCTCTCTCCTCCTCTCTCTCCCCCTTCTCTCTCCCCCTTCTCTCTCCCCTCTTCTCTCTCTCCCCCTTCTCTCTCTCCTCCTCTCTCTCCCCCTTCTCTCTCTCCCTTCTCTCTCTCCCCCTTCTCTCTCTCCTCCTCTCTCTCCCCCTTCTCTCTCCCCCTTCTCTCTCCCCTCTTCTCTCTCCCCCCTTCTCTCTCCCCTCTTCTCTCTCTCCTCTTCTCTCTCTCTCCCCCTCTCCTACCATATATTCAGTTTAACTTTGAAAGTTACTATTAGACTCATGGAGTCCTACAGCATGGAAACGGCACTTTGGTCCAACTTGCCCACACCAACCAACATGTCCCATCTACACTAGTCCCACCTGCCTGCATTTGGCCCATATCCCTCCATACCTGTCCTATCCATGTACCTGTCTACTTGCTTCTTAAACGTTGCGATCGTACCTGCCTCAACTACCACCACCGGTGGTGTGTTCCATAAACCCACTACCCTTTGAGTGGCAAAGTTACCCCTCGGATTCCTGTTAAATCTTCTCCCCTTCACCTAAACCTATGCCCTCTGGTTCTCGATTCCCCTACTCTGAGCAAGGGACTACCCGATCTATTCCTCTCATAATCTTATACACCTATCTATAAGATTATGCCCCCTCATCCTCCTGCGCTCCAAGGAATAGAGTCCCAGCCTTCTCAACCTCTCCCTATAGCTCAGGCCCTCGAGTCCTGGCAACATCCTGGTGAATCATCTCTGCACCCTTTCCAACTTGGCAACATTGGATCCGTTTGCACCACCTATGTCAGGCAATGTTTTCCCAGCTAGTTTCTAGATCAAGGCAAAGAAGAGCAACATAAAAGGTTTGAACACTCACACAGCGTCGAGCTGTTCTTGCATTCCAGGGTTACTCTGACGAATTTGATGCAAGTGGGCACAAGACAGGGATTCCAATTCAACCCCAGTCATTGGCACTAGCTGCGGATATCAAGCCTGCGAGTGTGGAAGCAAACAGTCAATTTGTAGATAAGAAATAAAAGATTGACAACGATATATCATCAGAAGACATGAGGTACATTTTTTTTTAAATTATTAATTTAAAATTTGAGGGTGTTATCAGCCAGACCTGGCTATCCCAAATTCCTCTTGAACAGAAGATAGACACAAAATGCTGGAGTAACTCAGCGGGACAGGCGGCATCTCTGGAGAGAAGGAATGGGTGACGTTTCGGGTCCCGAAACGTCACCCATTCCTTCTCTCCAGAGATGCTGCCTGTCCCGCTGAGTTACTCTAACATGTTGTCTCTATCATAGGTTTAAAACAAGCATCTGAAATTCCTTCACACACATTTCCTTGTGAACAGAGTGGTTTGTTATTTCAGAGAACTACAAACTCATAAGAGGAATAGGTCGGGTTGGATGAACAGAGTCGAGAACCATAGGACATGGGTTTAAGGTGAGGGGGGGGGGGGGGGGGGGGATTTAACAAGAACCTGATGGGTAACTTTTTTAACACAAATGGTGGTGGGTGTATGGAACGAGCTGCTGGAGGAGGTAGTTGAGGCAGGTACTATTGTTCGAGTACAAGTACATGGACAAGTACATGGATAGGACAGGTTTAGAAGGATATGGCCAAACGCAAGCATGTGTGGCTGGAACGTGTTGGCTGGCAATAGACAATAGACAATAGACAATAGATGCAGGAGTAGGCCATCGGCCCTTCGAGCCAGCACCGCCATTCAATGTGATCATGGCTGATCATCCCCAATCAGTACCCCGTTCCTGCCTTCTCCCCATATCCCCTGACTCCGCTATTTATAAGAGCCCTATCCAGCTCTCTCTTGAAAGCATCCAGAGACCTGCTCCACCTGCCTCCACCGCCATCTGAGGCAGAGAATTCCACAGACTCACCACTCTCCGTGAGAAAAAGTGTTTCTTCGTCTCCGTTCTAAATGGCTTACCCCCTTATTCTTAAACAGTGGCCCCTGGTTCTGGACTCCCCCAACATCGGGAACATGTTTCCTGCCTCTAGCGTGTCTAAGCCCTTAACAATCTTATATGTTTCAATGAGATCCCCTCTCATCCTTCTATACTCCAGAGTATACAAGCCCAGCTGCTCCATTCTCTCAGCACATGACAGTCCGCCATCCCGGGAATTAACCTTGTAAACCTACGCTGCACTCCCTCAATAGCAAGAATGTCCTTCCTCAAATTAGGGGACCAAAACTGCCCACAATACTCCAGGTGTGGTCTCACTAGGGCTCTGTACAACTGCAGAAGGGCCTCTTTGCTCCTATACTCGATTCCTCTTGTTGTAAAGGCCAACATGCCATTCGCTTTCTTCACTGCCTGCTGTACCTGCATGCTTACTTTCATAGACTGGTGTACAAGGACCCCCAGATCCCGCTGTACTTCCCCTTTTCCCAACTTGACGCCATTTAGATAGTAATCTGCCTTTGTGTTTTTGTTTTTGTTTTGTTTTTTTGATCTGGCGTGGGCAAGTTGGGCCGAAGGGCCTGTTTCCCCGTTCGAAGGCTCTATGACCCTAGAGGTTAAACACACTGGAGTCATGTATAGGCCAGACAAGAAAAATCATATTTTTCACCAGTGAACTAGTAAAGCACAAAGTGCTGGAGTAACTCAGTGGGTCAGGCAGCATCTGTGGAGAGAATGGAGAGATGACTATTAGTGAACTAGATTCGTTGAGAGAAACACCATTTAAACGGACCCTTGAGCCCACCAAGTATCCCGCGACCATCGATCACATTAGTTCTACGCTATCCAACTTTCACATCCACCCCCGACACACGAGGTGTAATTTTAATTTTTGCAGAGGCCAATTAACCAGGTAAGTTTGGGATGCGGGAGGGAACTGGAGCACCCGGAGGAAACCCACGCGGTCACAGGGAGAACGTGCAAACTCCACACGGACAACACTCGAGGTCAAGATCGAACCTGGGTCTCTGTCGAGAAGGCGGCAGCACTACCAGCTGCTCCACTGTGTGTGTGTGTTTTACAATAATCTTGTGGTTTTATGAGCATCGTTACTGCCAAGTAATGGCGGCACAGTGGCGCCATTGAGCTGCTGCCTCGCGGCACCAGAGACCCCGGTTCGATCCTGACCACGGGTGCTGTCTGTGCAGAGCAGAGAACCAGTGTATGGCCAATCAAGATTCAAGATTCAAGTGAGTTTATTGTCATGTGTCCCAGATAGGACAATGAAATTCTTGCTTTGCTTCAGCACAACAGAACATAGTAGGCATTGACTACAAAACAGATCAGTGTGTCCATATACCATTATATAAATATATACACACATGAATAAATAAACTGATAAAGTGCAAATAACAAATAATGGGCTATTAATGTTCAGAGTTTTGTCCGAGCCAAGTTTATTAGCCTGATGGCTGTGGGGAAGTAGCTGTTCCTGAACCTGGTCGTTGCAGTCTTCAGGCTCCTGTACCTTCTACCTGAAGGTAGCAGGGAGATGAGTGTGTGGCCAGGATGGTGTGGGTCCTTGATGATGCTGCTGCCAGCCTTTTTGAGGCAGCGACTGCCTCAATCGCTGATCAGTGTGAACCCAGTGGGCCGAAGGGCTTGTTTTCACTCTGTATCTCTAAACTAAACTAAACATATAAAGCAAGTAGACACAAAATGCTGGGGTAACTCAGCGGGACGAGCAGCATCTCTAAAAGTATAAAGTGTTATTTTCTATTTAAATATTTAATAATTGAATTTAAATTCACAACTCTTTGGATTTGAACTCTGGTCATTGGACTGTTTATCTAGAGACCTGATTACCAGATCTCTGGGTTACTAGGCCAGTATATTAACCATAATGTCACCGCTGTAACCTTTAAATATTATGATCAGAATATTGTCTGTTTTCTGTATAGAGGCACCTTCTCTTCTGAATTTTGACACAAAATGCTGGAGTAACTCAGCGGGCCAGGCAACATCTCTGGAGGAAAGGAATGGGTGGCGTTTCGGGTCGAGACCCTTCTGAATAGGAATGTTCTGAATAGGAATGAAGTCGTGAAATTGTATAAAGGTTCTCACTTTTTGACGTTGATTCAGTGCTGTGCCATCGTGCAGCTGGTTAGTAGCCTTGTCTCTGTTCTTTGCTACACCAAAGAGTCTACAGACACAACTAAAGGTTCTCCGTTTAATATCCCTGTCCCACGGTGCGAGATCATTCCAAGAGCTCTCCCGAGTTAAAAAAAAAATCAAACTCGTGGTAAGCACAGAGAATGGACGTAGCGGGTACGTCGGAGCTCGGGGACGTCTCTCAGCGCTAACGGCAGGTACTCGGGAAGACTCGCTAACGGCAGGTAAGCACGGGAAGACTCGTGAAGATTTTTCAACCCGATGAAAAATGTCCACGAGAGCCCCGAGTACCGACGAGCGGTACATTACCGTAAATCTCCGAGTTCGAATCAGTGCAAACTCGGGAGAGCTCTTGGAATGAACTCGTACCGTGGGACAGGGGTTTTAAGGCTGAGTGCGGAATGTGGATGGAAGGGAGGGATGGGAAAGAGGGGGGGGGGTGAAAGGGAAAGGGGGGGTTGGGATCAGATCAGCATTAACATGTGATTCAGGGTGGCCCATCTTTGCCTCTGAAATTAGGTTGACCCACCTTGGAAAAATTGCCCCAAGTGTGCAGGCAGTGGATGTGAAAGTGGGATAACATAGAACTACCATGAACGGGTGATCAATGGTTGGTGTGGACATGGTGGGCTGAATGGCCTGTTTCCATGCTGTATCTCTAAAACTGGATCAAACCCCGAATATCCCGTCTGACTGGATGCCAGCTGCCCATCTGAGTGTAACCACAAGCTCATCAAATAAAGTTTGTCAAATGCACATGGCGGTCAACACGAGTTTGATTTTTTTTAACTCGGGAGAGCTCTTGGAATGAACTCGCACCGTGGGACAGGGCTGTTAAACGGAGAACCTTTAGTTGTGTCTGTAGACTCTTTGGTGTAGCAAAGAACCGAGACAAGGCTACTAACCAGCTGCACGATGGCACAGCACTGAATCAACGTCAAAAAGTGAGAACCTTTATACAATTTCACGACTTCATTCCTATTCAGAACATTCCTATTCAGAAGGGTCTCGACCCGAAACGCCACCCATTCCTTTCCTCCAGAGATGTTGCCTGGCCCGCTGAGTTACTCCAGCATTTTGTGTCAATATTCAGAAGAGAAGGTGCCTCTATACAGAAAACAGACAATATTCTGATCATAATATTTAAAGGTTACAGCGGTGACATTATGGTTAATATACTGGCCTAGTAACCCAGAGATCTGGTAATCAGGTCTCTAGATAAACAGTCCAATGACCAGAGTTCAAATCCAAAGAGTTGTGAATTTAAATTCAATTATTAAATATTTAAATAGAAAATAACACTTTATACTTTTAGAGATGCTGCTCGTCCCGCTGAGTTACCCCAGCATTTTGTGTCTACTTGCTTTATATGTTTAGTTTAGTTTAGAGATACAGAGTGAAAACAAGCCCTTCGGCCCACTGGGTTCACACTGATCAGCGATTGAGGCAGTCGCTGCCTCAAAAAGGGCTGGCAGCAGCATCATCAAGGCCGCTCAGTCGAAACGCCACCTATCCGAAAGGCGGCGTCGCCTACAAGCCAACGACCCGACTGCCGCTCAACAGAAAAGTCCAATAACGGACATGACGTTGCCGGGGGGCGGGATTTGTCAGCGATTGGTCCAGACCCCCGCGTCCATCACATCACTGTGAAGGGATGAACATTGTCCCACACCTCCGTTCCACCCGACCCGCAGCCCGCGGAGGGTGGCCCTGGGAGAGTGGGGGCTGTCCTGAGGGATGCGCACCTTTGGCCGCTTTCAACTTGGTGCGGGTTCAGATTGCCAAGTCACCTATGGCTTGTGTGGGAAAATGAACCCCACGCTCCCGTCTCCCCCTTCTCTCTCTCACCTTCTCTCTCCCCCTCTATCTCCCCTCTTCTCTCTCTCCCCCTCTCTCTCCCCTTCTCTCTCTCCCCCTCTCTCTCTCCCTTCTCTCTCTCCCCCTTCTCTCTCTCCTCTTCTCTCTCTCCCCCTTCTCTCTCTCTCCCTTCTCTCTCCCCTCTTCTCTCTCTCCTCTTCTCTCTCTCCTCCTCTCTCTCCCCCTTCTCTCTCTCCTCCTCTCTCTCCCCCTTCTCTCTCCCCTCTTCTCTCTCCCCTCTTCTCTCTCTCCCCTCTTCTCTCTCTCCTCTTCTCTCTCTCCCCCTCTCTCTGCCATATATTCAGTTTAACTTTGAAAGTTACTATTAGACTCATGGAGTCCTACAGCATGGAAACAGGCACTTTGGTCCAACTCGCCCACACCAACCAACATGCCCCATCTACACTAGTCCCACCTGCCCGCGTTTGGCCCATATCCCTCCATACCTGTCCTATCCATGTACCTGTCTACTTGCTTCTTAAACGTTGCGATTGTACCTGCCTCAACTACCACCTCCAGTGGTGTGTTCCATAAACCCACCACCCTTTGTGTGGCAAAGTTACCCCTCAGATTCCTGTTAAATCTCCTGTTTAAGGATGCAGCAATAGCCCGTGTTTTCTCATTGGGGCTTCGACTGACCGTGCAGCTCCCTCTGCTGGTGAAGAGAAGATCTGATTTCCAAAGTTCAGCACCAGACGAGTTTCTGCATCCAAATGATTTAGTTTAGTTTAGTTTAGAGATTCACCGCGGCAACAGGCCCTTCGGCCCAGCGAGTTCGTGCCAACCGCCAATCCCCGTACGCTACACACACTAGGGACAACTTACAATTTTACCAAGCCAATTAACCTACAAACCTGCACGCACGTCTTTGGCTTGTGAGACTTGTGTATTTTTTTGTAAACCGGCATCTGCAGTTTCTTGTGTCTCCTCCGCACTCTCTGTCCTGTTTCCAGAGGACACACATGGTGGATCCATATCCCTCCATATCCGTGTGCCTGACTACATGCCTCTTAAACGCCACTGTCGTACCTGCCTCCACCACTTTCCCTGGCAAGCACCCACCCACCACCCTCTGTGAGAAAAAAAACTGCCTTGCACATCTCCTTTAAAACCTTGCCAATAGACAATAGGTGCAGGAGTAGGCCATTCGGCCCTTCGAGCCAGCACCACCATTCAATGTGATCATGGCTGATCATCATAGTTGTCCCTCTCAACTTAACGCTACGCCCTTCAGTATTTGACATTTCCACCCCAGGAGAGTCCTGTTTCCACACTGTGTATCACTCTATGACTCTATACTTCTATCTCAGGGTAGGGGTCTGCCCTCGGCCTCTGCGCTCCAAAGAGAACAATCCCGCTCTCGCTAATATACGCTGATGTAGACACAAAAGGCTGGAGTGACTCAGCGGGTTGGACTTTTCGAGTCGAGACCCTTCTTCAGACTCGACCCGAAACATCACCCATTCCTTCTCTCCAGAGATGCTGCCTGTCCCGCTGAGTTACTCCAGATTTTGGTGTCTATCTTCCTTTTAAACCTGCATCTGCAGTTCCTTCCTACACATACTCTGATCTAGCCAGCATCCAGCAAAAACCTCTCCAGCTTCCTCTCCAAAACCTCTGTATCCTTCCTACAATCCTCCAGAATTTCTTTCTGCAATCTTTCCTCTACAAATCAGGAACTTCTGTGGTTAACAAAAAGTCTATTTATCTCCGATTTCAAATTGACAATTGACTGAATAAATGAGGGTTTGCAGAGTCGCAAACTTCAATTGATGGATAGGAATGTAGTCCTTATTAATGCTAAATCTAGAAGAATTTTCTTGTGTTGCTGTTTTATTCATGCCTTCCTCAAAGACTACAGAGACTGCTTGTCTTATCTTGTTTTCTTTGGAGGTTTTAATTCATTAGCCTCTGTCAGAATCTCTGGATCAAACACTAATTTGAAAAGAGAGAAACTGATAATACCTTAGAGAGTGCAACTGGACTTCCTTGAATTTAAAATAACTCCTTAGTTCAAAAGAAATTGCAAATCAAAAGCACATCTGAACAAATCACATGGCATGTATATATTTGAATTGAGTGTCTTGGCTCTTCATAAAGCAATCTGCTCGTAATCCAAGCAAAGAATATTTGCATCGCTGTTAATTCAAGCCAAGATATCATTTCTGTGAAGCATGTTTTAACTATTTAATCCCAGGAATCTCAGATACTAAATCAGAGTTACTTTAAATGAAGACTTCAGCACTGGAGAAACCATTGCAAGAAACCATTGCCCCATTGCATGAAGGATAGGGACGCTTTGGAGAGGAAGCAGTGGTTTACCAGAAATTCACCAATTTGTATATGCAAATTGGAGGAACAGAACCTCATCTTTCGCTTGCGCAGCTTACGACCCAGCGGTATGATTATTGATTTCTCTAACTTCAAGTAACCCTTGCTTTCCCTCTCTCTCTCTCTCTGTCGCTCAACACCCCAGTTCTCCGACTAGTTCTACTGTCCTCCTGATTAATTTTACTGTTTGTATTCCTCGTTGTCACCTTCCCCTCAGCCAACAATGAACCATTCTACATTTCCTTGACCATCGTCGGCTTTGATCCGTCGTTTTCACGCCTTCCCTTCCATATCTCTAGTCTCCCTCTGCCCCGACTCTCATATGAAGAAGGGTCTCGACCCGGAACGTCGCCCATTCCTTCTCTCCAGAGATGCTGCCTGACCCACTGAGTTACTCCAGCATTTTGTGTCTATCTTCGGTGTAAACCAGCGTCTGCAGTTCCTTCCTACACAAGTTATGTTTCTGTGTTGCCTTGAAGTTCTCTTTTAACCGTTCCAACTCTTACAATGGCTGATACAGGCTTCTCATTCTGTATTGCAAAACTAGTGGAACAGCTTGAAATTAATTAATTAAGTCACTGGGGCCCATAGTAAACACAAAAGGGCTCTTTTGTTTACCAAGATAGAGATTTTCTTGATTTTGCCTTGGGCTACTTGCTGGCCTCAATTGACCTTACTCCCATGATGCTGCTTGACACCAAGTGACCTTACTCCCATGATGCTGCTTGACACCAAGTGACCTTACTCCCATGATGCTGCTTGACATCAATTGACCTTACTCCCATGATGCTGCTTGACATCAAGTGACCTTACTCCCATGATGCTGCGTGACACCAAGTGACCTTACTCCCATGATGCTGCTTGACACCAAGTGACCTTGCTCCTATGATGCTGCTTGAAATCAAGTGACCTTACTCACATGATGCTGCTTGACACCAAGTGACCTTACTCCCATGATGCTGCTTGACACCAAGTGACCTTACTCCCATGATGCTGCTTGACACCAAGTGACCTTAGTCCCATGATGCTGCTTGACACCAAGTGACCTTACTCCCATGATGCTGCTTGACACCAAGTGTCCTTACTCACATGATGCTGTTTGACACCAAGCGACCTTACTCCCATGATGCTGCTTGACACTAATTGACCTTACTCACATGGCGTAACGTTTAACATCAACAACTGACCTGACCTCACTCCCCAGACGCCATGTTTGACAGATGCAGTGACCTTACTCCCATGACGCAATGTTGGACATCGTCAAATTTGTCAAGTCAAAGTCAAGTTGGACATCACCCGGTCAAATTTAACTCTGCCTTGACTTTCATGTTGCATCTAAAAGTGTCTTCAGTGTTAACTCCGTGTCCAGATGGCACAGATGGTACACCCCCACCAGTGACCTTACTCCCATGATGCAGTGTGTGACCTTCTTCACCCCATGCTGCTTTGCGCGTTGGCGGGACAACAATGGCTAAAGCAGGAGGTCAGGATGTGTGATGAAGGGAAGAGGCGCCTGGTGGTTACTGACGGGGACCGCGGACAGTGGACAATGCTGGGGGGGGTGGGGGTGGGGATGGGGGTCGGGGCGCTGGGGGTGAATGAGCCGCAGGTAGACAAAAGTGGTGGAGAAACTCAGCGGGTGAGGCAGCATCTATGGAGCGAAGGAAATAGGCAACGTTTCGGCCCGCCGGCGGTTGCCATGGAGACCAGCGCCCTGGGGCAGCGGCGCCTCCCCTCAGCCCGGGGTCACTGACACGGCGACCAGCGGCTCCCCCGGCAATGACACACCAGCCTGCTGCACATACATCGCACACACGTGTACATAGACACACGCAAACATGGGCACCCATGCACTAAAAACACACAACATGCACTCACAACATACATACATACACACACGCTCATTCACACACACACACAGACACATACACATTCGCACATATGCGCTCACACATTCACACACGCACTCACCTACACTCACAGACATTCATTCACTCACGCATACACACACAGACGCTCTCACATACACGCACTCGCATATACACTCACTCACAGACACATATACACACTCGCACAGACATTCACTCACACGTACACATTCGATGTCCCTTTGAAATGAGTAGGAAGGAACTGCAGATGCTGGTTTAAACCGAAGATTGACACTAAAAGCTGGAGTAACTCAGGATAGACAGCATCTCTGGAGAAAAGGAATAGGTGATGTTTTGGGCCAAAACATCATCTATACCATTTGTCCACAGATGCTGTCTCTGCTGACCAAGATGCCCCATCTACACTAGTATCACCTGCCCGCATTTGGCCTATACCCCTCTAACCCTTTCTTGTACCTGTCTAAGTGTCTTTTAAATGTCATCGTACCTGCCTCCTCTGGTGGGTTGTTCCATATACTCACCACACGTGTGAAAAATATTCCCCTCAAGTTCCTATTAAATCTTTCCCCTCTTATTGTGAACCTACAGTGCCCTCCATAATGTTTGGGACAAAGAACCATCATTTATTTATTTGCCTCTGTACTCCACAATTTGAGATTTGTAATAGAAAAAAATCACATGTGGTTAAAGTGCACATTGTCAGATTTTAATAAAGGCCATTTTTATACATTTTGGTTTCACCATGTAGAAATTACAGCAGTGTTTATATTTGATCCCCCCATTTCAGGGCACCATAATGTTTGGGACACAGCAATGTCATGTAAATGAAAGTAGTCATGTTTAATATTTTTTGCATATGCTTTGCATGCAATGACTGCTTGAATATATGGTGTAAATAGACTTGCATCGCGGAAATAGGCTCCCCATGGTGTAATATGGGCATTGGACACTACATGGCGCTTATTTTTCAATCTGCAACTTTTGGCACTGATGAGTTATGACTTCCTTCTCAATTATATTTTATCTAAATCTGTGCAAAATTTCATGTAGTTCCAAGACATGGCTCACGAAAGTTGATTTCTAGACACAATTTTGATGCTCGGCCCACAGCCTACACGTGATATTTTCGATTACAAATCTCAAATTGTGGAGTACAGAGGCAAATAAATAAATTATGGGTCTTTGTCCCAAACAATATGGAGGGCACTGTATCTCCAGTGTAAACCAGCATCTGCAGTTCCTTCCTGCACATAGTGTATATTGTTGCTTGATGGACAGAGAGATGCACTGAAAGGCCCCCATTATTGCCACGTGACGAAGATTACTCTGTATCTCAATGATCACTGTTACCAAAAAATCCATTATCAGGGCAGAAGCAGAGTGCCTAAAAATATTGATCTCAGTACTTCCATAATCTTATCAACTTTACACATTTGGAATATCACAAAACAAATTAAACTAAAGAATTACACAGTCTAGAACCATTTGTTCCATGTGCGAGAAGAGATGGTGTTAGTTCCATTCGGTATCTGATGTTGGTAATTATACAATCACAACAATCTGAAATGGTTCTTTATCTTTGAGGATTACCTTCTCTTCTGGCCCAATACTTATCTCAAGATCCTTGCAAATCCTTCACCTTCTACCCATAGCTGTTTGAATGTTGCCTCTTGCAATATTGTTCCAAAGATATTTGCAGCTGTCTTTTATTTGCAGTCTTTGATTGCAGTCTTTTATTGATTAAGAGATCGCTTTTAATTGCCTATTCAATATCCAGAGCTAGATCCAAATCTGTCAGATGATTATGAGCAATCCTTGACTGATGGACTAGCATCTTTGAAGCCATGTCCTTATGTGCATTGACTACCTTGGCTCCAAAGTTGACCGAGGTTTTGTTCGTAAGTTCCGTAACTAACTTATCTATCTCCAGAATTTTTGTCTTAAGACTTCATGAATTTTTGGTTTGACTACAGAGTCCATGCTCCCAAAATCTTTAATTGATTTATTATACCACAACTTGTGCCCTCAACCAAAGAGAATTTCCTACATACAATTTTTTTTAGCTTAGTTTGGAGATACGGTGTAGGAACAGGCCCACCAAATCCATGCCAACCATCTATCACCAGTTCCCACCAGTTCTATGTCATCCCACTTTCTCATCCATTCCCTGCACACGAGGGGCAATTTTAGAGGCCGTAATTAACCTAAAAACCAGTACATCTTTGGGATGTGGGAAGAAACCAGAGAAACCGGAGGAAGCCCACACATTCACAGGGAGAATGTGCAAACTCCACACAGACAGCACCAGAGGTCAGGATTGAACCCGGGTCCCCAGCACTGCATGTATCCAAGGATTCAATGAAACTAAACTTAACTTGTTAATACCTTGTAGTGCCTCTTGTCCAGCGAAGGTTATTGGATTTGAAATTGTTCGAGGTTCCTAACTGGACATTAAGAAGATTGGTGTCTCCAAAAGTTATTTTCTGCGCGATGTGCAGAGGTAAGTGATACAGGTTGAAAGTCATTTTACACATTATCATTCAATGTCACTCTGGAAATTCATTCGTCAGGTATAACACAACCAGAGAGCAGTCCTGAACTAATAGCTACCTCATGGGTGACCCTCGGACTATCTTTGATCGGACTTTACTGCCTTCACCTTGCACTAAACTTTATTCCCTTATCATGTATCTATACATTGTAAATGGTTCGATTGTAATCATAGTCATAAAGTGATACAGGGTGGAAACAGGCCCTTCGGCCCAACTTGCCCACACCAACCAACATGTCTCAGCTACACCAGTCCCACTTGCCCGCGCTTGGCCAATATCCCTCCAAACCTGTCCTATCCATGTACCTGTCGAACTGTATCTGAAACGATGGGATAGTCCCAGCCTCTACTACCTCCTCTGGTAGCTTGTTCCGTACACCCACCACCCTTTGTGTGATGGGTGTTGTATTGAATTGTATTGTCTTTCCTCTGACTGGTTAGCACTGTACCCCGGTACACGTGACAATAAACCAAACTAATAACATGGGTTCCCTTTTGATTATGGTTTCTCTAGTGAATTTTCACTCATTTCTTTTTAATTCCATCACTCAGGCCATGATACCTACTACAAGAAGTACATCGATGTGAAGAAGGGGGGATTGGTGGAGTGGCAATGTTCCTGATGGGCTACGTTGTAATCAGCTACATTTGGAATTACAGCCACATTAGTAAGTCAACCTTAAGTGCCTTATTGGATTGATTATCATTTACTTGGAGTTTGAATACATTTCACCTGGAATCCACAGAGTTTATAAAAGATGGATGCACACAATTAGCTGTTGCTATTTAAGGAGCATTGGCCGTCAGGCAGCTCTCTTCCATTCTCACTCTCTGGTGTTGTGGAATCATGATGCAATGGTATTATTAATATGGACTGGCTCACACAATGAATTGTCAACATTATTTTAAGTTAATCTCTGCCACAGAAGGTAGTTGAGGCCAGTTCATTGGCTATATTTAAGAGGGAGTTAGATGTGGCCCTTGTGGCTAAAGGGATCAGGGGGTATGGAGAGAAAGCAGGTACTGGATACTGAGTTGGATGATCAGCCATGATCATATTGAATGGCGGTGTAGGCTCGAAGGGCCGAATGGCCTACTCCTGCACCTATTTTCCATGTTTCTATGTTCCCTCAGCCTATTGGATAGGTAAATGGATAGGAAAGATTTAGAGGGATATGAGCCAAACACAGGCAGGTGGGGCTAGTGTAGATGGGTAGGAAGGAACTGCAGATGCTGGTTTAAACCGAAGATAGACACAAAAAGCTGGAGTAGCTCAGTGGGACAGGCAGCATCTCTGGAGAGAAGGATGGGTGACGTTTCGAGTCTGAAGACGGGTCTCGACCCGAAACATCACCCATTCCGTCTATCCAGAAACACAGCCTGTCCCGCTAAGTTACTCCATCTTTTTGTGTCTATCTTGTGTAAATGGGACCTGTTTCCATGTTGTATCTCAAAAGTCTAAAATATTTGTTTTTTATTTTAATTCATTTGAAAAGAATTAATTTTGACTGTATTTTCTTGTTATTTTTGTCTACTAAAGCATTCTCAGCCTCAATCTGCTTTATGACTGTTGGCAGACCATTTTCCCTCCTGGGATAAATAAAGTTCTATCGTATCGTATATACAGAAGGAAAGGAGAATGTGGTGAATGTGTGGGATGGATAGTTATAATTTCACTATATATTAGGGTTAATCAGATACACCCAACGTGGTGTTGACAACATATCCTCTAATACCAATTTCAAGAGGCTAGATTGCAATCTTTAGTCTTTTA
Organism: Malacoraja senta; assembly: GCA_038087875.1. Classification (NCBI taxonomy): domain Eukaryota; kingdom Metazoa; phylum Chordata; class Chondrichthyes; order Rajiformes; family Rajidae; genus Malacoraja; species Malacoraja senta. Next base: position 77,567,112 of record CM075981.1, on the reverse strand, counting down.
AATCACCCTCTGAGATAATAATCTCATCCTATTAAAATGCAACCCGGCAGGGTGAAGCAGTTTCACTTGAAAATTCCAAACATAATCAGCGCTGTTGTGGACACATTGGTTTTGCTCCACCTGGTGTACCAGAGATTCAAAGCAAAAATAACTTACGCCCCACTGTTACAGTGGAAAATTAAAGACAGATATGTCACGGTAGATTTTGACACTTAAAATGTTATTAATGTTTATTACAGAGCATGATCGCTGGAGGAAACACCACTAAATGTCTCCACTGATACGTAACAAATCAAAGATACAATCCAAATGGAAATATTTCTCAGCTAGTCTGCTGAATTCAAATAGTTGTTGCTCAGTTGAAGCCGTGAATCAAAATACTCTTTGTTGTAATTGGAGAAGGCGGATTTCTATAAAACTTGATGACAAATAAAATTTATCTCCACCTTCCGAGTTATTTCTTAATATTTCATTGCCCTCTGGTAATTTCTGTGCGTCAATTGTCAAAATTACAATTTCTTAATTTTTAGAATGAAAATGTGATTCAGCTTCACTTGAGGCCATATTTATTGATGCAATATAAAACATTCCAGGGAAAACGCTCATCAAAGGCTGGTGCATAAAGCACGTCATTGTGTTCTTTTGGGGAATTTAATTTTAGTTGTTAAGTGGGCAGCAGTGGTGCAGCGGTAGTTGCTGCCTTTCATCGCCCGAGACCTGGGTTCAAACCTGACTGTCAGAATGGAGTTTGTACGTTCTCCCTGTGACCACGTGGGTTTTCTCGGGGTGCACTGGTTTCCTCCCACATCCCAAAGATGTACAGCTTTGTAGGTTAAGTGGCTCTGTAAATTGTCCCTAGTGGGAAGGATGGAACTAGTGTACAGGTGGCGTACGAGTGCACATTGGTCAGTCTCACAGAAAGAAGAAAAGTTCCCTTTTATTTATTCAATTTTTTAAAATTAGGATTTTGTTTAGCCAATGAAAATGTGTGCAAGTGGACATGGAGCAAGGACACACACACTGAACACAAGCTATGACCATATTTGAAGCAAAAAGCTGACAATTAAATTGGCACATATGTTTTGCTCATCATAGTCTTGTGGAATCAGCTGTTATCCGTGTGTATAATTGAGATAAGAAGAATCACTATATAATTACATCCAAGCAGATTTTTAACAATCTAGGCAACAATTGCCTGTAAACCACACTGTGCTAAAAATGTGCGTGATAGTCACACATGTTACAGCAATCTCTTACATGCATATTTTCACATTTTCACTGCAATATTCACAAGAGAAACAAATGACTTCAATGCCCATTGTAAAATTATCCAACAAATTCCCTTTAAAATTAGATTGCAAGTGTAATAATTCTTCCAGTAACTCAGCAATTTAAGCAGGTTTATATATTCCCACTAAAGCACCTCAACAACAAAAAATCATTCACCAGTAATGCATTTTAATTTTGCAACCATATCACTCGCCGGCGTAGGAGATAAATGGAAATTGGAAAATTATCAAGGACCCTCAAGAACAGCTTCTTCCCATTATCAGGCTTCTGAACGGTCCTTCCATAAACTAGGGTAGTGTCCGATTCACCTCTACCCCATTGTGGACATTGGACTTCTATGGAACGTATGCGCTTCAATGCTGAGAACTGTATTCTTCACTCTGCATCTTCCCCTTTGCTCCACCTATCGTACTTGAGTTTGACTTGTATTATATGTCCAGTATTATTTGATCGGACAGCATGCAAAACAAAGTGCGTACTATGACTCGCTGCTCGTGACAATCATAAACCTAAACATATTTTGGATGGGATCGACAATGACAAAGCAAAAACACGACATTTTTACTTGGGTGGGAGGTTATTGGATACCATTGCGTTGTATTCATTGGCTTTGTTAGTGAGGGTTTGAGCGAGACCGGCAATAATTTGAGTAATATTTGAAAATGCAAACAAGGGAAACTCAAAAATGCCCTCAGGTCTGGCTTGGCATTGCTGCAGTATTAAACTCAAGTCAGAGGGTTGTGGTTTAAGAAACATGAAACCATAATTGAAGCTGACAGGTCATCACAATTTGAAGTATTTCTTATTGGAGATAATTCCTTTTCAATAATACTAAACAATTCCAATCCTCCTTTATCAGTTTTAAAAAAATCCCTTCTCTGCTTGAAGGAGAGCAAATGCCTTTGCTAACATTTATTTATCCCTCAATCATATCACCAAAACCTTGTTTGCCAAATTGATGTTCCCAGAACTTTCTTGTGTGAATTAGCTGATGCATTTACCTACATTAATCTACAAGCGACCAAACTGCTACCTGTCCCGCTTGTACAGGTCCCACCTTCCCCAGAAACAGCCTCAATGACCCAGGAGCTCAAAGTCCAGATCTCCTGCATCCTACAGGAATGTACCAACCTCTGCAACCTTTATAACTACTTCCTTGTACTCCAGCAGTAAGAAACTAACTTGTCCCGACTCGTCCTAGTACTGAAGCTCAACGTACATCAAAGCCCACACTTTGACTACAACCTCAAGTTCTAGCAGGAGTGGCCTTTTTGAGAAGGGCTGTCTTGCCCCCCTATTATAACTCTGCTGGTAGGCGGGGATAACATTTGCACTCTCACCTGGACCACAGCTTTTGGATCAGTCACTGCTGGGCCTGCAGGGGGGAAAGCCTCAGACAGACACAAAACGCTGGAGTAACTCAGGGTCAGGCAACATCTCTGGAGAGAAGGAATGGGTGACGTTTCGGGGTGGAGACCCTTGTTCAGACTGAGAGTCGGGAGAGGGAAACCTCACTCTCTTGCCTAGTGCTGAGAGAAATATATTTGTAATGAAAATAAATGAAACTACGCAAGATGTTTGTTGAAAAATATTTATTAAATTGGATACAAATGAACCCTTTACAGTCATATGGTATTTGTTGTTCTAAGAGCAAAATTTCAGCAACTCTTACTGCATTTTTTTTCAGCCACAAAACAAAAAACTTTTACTCCTAAAAAATGTGATAACATATAGGCAAATTAATAGGGCACCCAGACAAAATAACCCGATGTGACAAAATGTAATCCACAATCCACAATTTCAACAGCTATTTGCATCTGTTTATACAAGGCCAGAATGTTCTTCTGATTTGTGTGTTAATTGATGTGAGGGGAGTTTGTCTGAGTGGAAGAGTGTGTTAGAGTTCTGCACTTTACAACCAACGCTTGGAGTCCACCCATGCCAGGCACAATGAATAACCCAATGTCCTGCTGCCCCACCACCCACAGGCCAGGCATCTCATCAGGACATCTCAACGTCCAACGGTTCTGCCAGGGACAAGAGCTGAGCCAATGTGAAAGACATGAATAGCTGCCGGTTCTGCACCAGACTCAATCTGAATCCCATGTTGACGTGTCACGGGCTGCGAGGCATACTAACAAAACCTTCTAATTTGAAGAAAATCCCAGGGGGGCAGGGGGGAGTCTCAAAACTACCTTGAAAACTGGAATTAAAAAAAAAACATGCACAAACTGTGATAGGAATATCACAGTGTATAGTATCCTCTAGTGATCTGCTGAACTTGTATTTTTGACTCTCCCATTCTCACTTGAATCCACTGCCCATCTGCTTCGTTGGACAGTTTTTGGAGATTATAACGTATGGCTGAGGTACGCTAGCTCTCTGCAGCGACTCAATTCTTCAGAGTGCAGTCCTTCCCCAGTTATAACCTGTGGCTGGTTCAGCAGTAGTAAGTATCACAGTGTGCAAGGAAGGACGAAAACAAAGGAGGCAAATTCAGCTTATCAATTCCGTACCCCATCCGAGAAAAAAAAAGTCCATTCCATCCGGGGCATCAGTTGAAGTGGAGAGTCTCTCTCTCCCCCCCCCCCCCCCCCCAAAGTACTTTTCACCGGTGAATTAATTACTGACCGCTAAGAAATGCCAAGTGTCCTTTGGTACATCGGTTGGCATAATGCCCCTTTTCACCACACTGCAAAACAAAAATCATTCAGTTCAAGACGGTTTGGATAAGTATAGAATCACAGGAAGGCTTTGATTACTCACCACTCCCTCATTTATGTGACAAGAGTTTTGACTGATTCTCAGCAGAGCAAAATGAAAATATTAAAACGGAGTCTAGAAAGTATTGGATTAAACATGCTAGGATAATCTAAAACATACAATGCCACAATGTACTTTGAAATAAAACCATTTGAATGTATGTCATGTACGTAACTGTTACAAAACAAGTCAAATTGGATGAACTAACATTACTTTTCACCTCATGTTATGTAACCCCATTCCATAACCCCATTCTCCTGCCTTCTCCCCACAACCAGAGCTGCCAAGTTTTGTCAGAGCATTTCAGTATTCTAGTACCTGAAAATCAGTATTTTGCTGAGGAAATCAGTATTTTTACCCAGTGCCATTTTGCTGAAAAAAAATGTTTTTTATGTGCAGTCATACCCATGTAAGAGTACAAGAATGCATAACTTTGCTACCAATTGACATGTCTTCTACGCACCTTACTTGACAGTGCATTCATTGCCAACTCTTTGTGTACTGCTGTTTGAACGGCTGCTTCCTGCTTTTAGCACCAGATGATGATGTGGAAGCCATTTTGGAAGCCTCCCTCTCCCTCCCTCGCTCCCTCTCCTTCCTTCCTCTCTCTCCCTCCCTCCATCCCTTTCTCCATCCCTCTCGCCCTCCATCCCCCTCCCTCTTTCTCTCCCTCCCTCCCCCTTTCCTTCCCACCCACCCTCCCTCTCTCTTCCTCCCTCTCCTTTTTTTCTCCCTCCCTCTCCTATTCCCTTCCTCCCTCTCTCCTTCTCCCTCTCTCCCACTTTCTCCCTCTCCCTCCCTCCTTCTCCTCTCTCCCTCCCCATCCTCTCCCTCTCTCCACCCCTCCCTCTCTCCCCCTTGAGCCCACCCACCGTTTTGTAAAATCAAGGCCAGTCCCAATGTAACTGCAATCCCACTGGTAACCTTTCACCACTAGGCTTATCCAGAATTCTACCACTGCCTGAAAAATAATCAAAGGCTCAACTACCACTGAGAAAGAGAATTTCAAAGACTCATTGTTATATAAGAATTTTCCTAAACAGTCTGTGACCCATAGCGTTGTGGCCATAGCGCTGTGTGTAAAGCCCATAGCGCTATGTTTAAAGCCCTTAGCGCTCCAGCTGGTAGCGCTATTTTTAGAACCCACAGCGCTATAGCCGACAGCTCTTCATTTAAATTCCCACGCGTTAAACTGACAACGCTCTGTTTAAACCTGGAGCGGGACAGGCAGCGAGAAGGAGAGAAGGAATGGGTGACGGTTCTGGTCGAGACCCTTCTTCAGACCGAACTGAACTCCGTATTTAAAATCCCTATTTAACAACACAATATTCTAATCGCATTTCCGTACAAAATACGGGAAATCCGTACCACTTGGCAGCCCTGCATAACCCCTGACCTGACAAGTGTTTGCACCATGATCATTCGTGGAATCATTTTTCCCAATGACATTGACCCACTCACCTTGTAGCACGTGACTTGCTCCAAAGGTCTGGGGCCTCGGTTGGATGTGGATTGAAACTGCGATTGTGGCACTATTCCCCCAGGCTGCGTCACTGGTTTCTGCGGCCCCACAATGGTGTTTGTGCTGGTAATCTGCACCAAGGAGGAGGATCGCTGCAGGAACTGATTAATGTTCTGCTGAGAAGAGAAAGAGAGACCTCATAGACTGAGAGGACAGCTCCAAGACCTGTATACTCTGGCATCTCAAGTTGCGTAGAAAGATTTCCAAAACTCAAATTTGAATTCAAAGTGAGTGCATCAAACCATCGCCGCATTTCACATTGCAAACAAATTCATTATTAAAAGGAGAGCCAATCTCGCATGACAAATCTCAGAATTACAGCTCGATCCAATGAACCTCAGAATACAGCATGATAAGTCGTGAAAAGACACCAATAACTCACTTTAAGACACCTACCTGTACCTCACAAAATAATTTAGTAGTATAGATATTTTTAGTTTAGTTTAGAGAGGCAACATGGAAACAGGCCCTTCGGCCCACTGAGTCCAGCCGGATCGTTGATCAACCCGTTCACACTAGTTCCGTATTTTCCCACCTTCTCATGCGCTCCCTACACACTGGGGGCAATTCACAGACCTACAAACCTGCACGTCTTTGGGATGTGGGAGGAAACCGGAGCACCAGGTCACGGGGAGAACGTGCAAACTCCACCAGCTGCACCATAGTGCTATACTCCCCCCATCTCACCCAGAAAACAGACAAGCTGTTATTAGAGTGTGGTTCGGTAGACACTTGGATTTCTGTATAAATTGGCCGGGTAGTCTCCCTCCACCAAATCCCTGCTTCATGCATCAATATGATGCTGGTCTTGAGATTCAAACAGTAAACACCCATTCGTCCCTAACATGACAACATGGATGACCCCATCCATCATCTATACATCCACCCCTAACATGACAAGATTCTACCATTCCTCATGTGTGTCTATGCAGGGGTCCCTTGATGTTTTAAAACTAAACAATTACTAGGCAGCAGCTCATAGCAGAAATCTTGGCCACCTTTTCACTTTCCATCTTACGGTTATTTCTGGCCCACTTAAAAAGCCCAACTGCACACAAATCGGGATCCCAACTGGAACTTGGAACTACACTACTACAGTCCTGACAAGATGCTGATACAACCCAGGGGACTAACATGGATAACGATTGGGTAAAGAAATCTTCTTGGGCCAGGTGAAGCACATTTTCTTACAGACAAGGGAAGTTGAATGGATACAGTCACTTTGTCTGAGCCCAGGGCAGATAATAACAGGATGCATTAAGCAGAACGGAGTGAGATAGATTGTAAATTAAAAAAATGTTCATAAAGTTATGAGCAGAATTAGGCCATTCAGCCCATCAAGTCTACTCTGCCATTTAATCATGGCTGATCTATCTTTCCCTCTCAACCCCATTCTCCTTGCCTTCTCCCCATTACCCCTGACACCTTTACTAATCAAGGATCTATCAATCTCTGCCTTAAAAATATCCATTGACTTGGCCTCCACAGCCTTATGGTGGAAATGAATTCCACAAATCTACCACCCTCTGACTAAAGAAATTCCTCATCTTCGTTCTAAAGCTATGTCCCCTTATTCCGAGGCTATGGCCTCTCGTTCTAGACTCTCCCACTAGTGGAAACATCCTCTCCACATCCATACTATCCAGGCCTTTCACTATTCGGTAAGTTTCAATGAGGTCCCCCCTCATCATTCTAAACTCCAGCGAGCACAGACCCAGTGCTGTCAAACGCTCCGCATATATTAACTCAATCATTTCTGGGATAATTCTCATAAACCTCCTCTGGACCCTCCCCAACGCCAGCACATCCCTCTTCAGATATGGGGCCCAAAACTGCTCACAATGGATCTCCATTGGACACGGACATGCAACATGCATCCCAGTTTTTACAATCTGGTCCCCTCGAAATAAATGCTAGCATTGCATTTGCATTCCAAAAACCATTGCATTTGTAAACGGATGAAAGATTTTAGAGAAATAATAGTCTGGATTCCATCCCCACCTTCTGTAGAATCTGCTGCTGTTGCTGCAGTGGAGGCTGTTCAACACCGGTACCCATTGGTAGCTCAAAGCGAGGGCTGATGGAGGGAATAAATCACAGTGTGTTACAACACAAACCTTCAGAGTAACATTTACAGTCAGCCAAAAGGAGAAAAATAAATCAGAGTGGAATAGGATGTAAAGTTGAGTGCAAGGAATCAGCTCACCCTTTAAACTCTCCTGTATTCCCCGTCTTCTGTGCTGCAAATCTTAATCATTCACAGGCTCACAGGCAAAAGGCATAGAAGTGTGAAAACGCACACCCCTAGATTTAGGGACAGTTTCTTCCCAGCTGTTATCAGGCAACTGAATCATCCTACCACAACCAGAGAGCAGTGCTGAACTGCTATCTACCTCATTGGTGACCCTCGGACTATCCTTGATCGGACTTTGCTGGCTTTACCTCGCACTCAACGTTATTCCCTTATCATGTATCTATACACTGTAAATCGATTGATTGTAATCATGTATTGTCTTTCTGCTAACTGGTTAGCACGCTGCAAAAAGCTTTTCACTGTACCTCGGTACATGTGACAATAAACTAAACTGAAGAGTTATAGATTACTTCTACCATTTGTACAATTGATCCAACCTTACTTTTAAGGTTGTGTTTCTCAGTTCTGGAGCACTCCACAAGGGGAAGTGACAACCCTATTCGAAGCCTTTACACTGGAAAACCTCTATTTGATACACCATCAACCTACTAGGATGCTTAGTTTTGCAATAAATTCTAGTACATGACGACTAAATAAAATCATGCGTTATTACATCAGAAATCGATGGACGAACTTGGAATATATTGTACACTTTTTGAATATGGTTTTAAAAATGGTGAATGAACATTTCAGTCCATTAAAATTGTACCAGACATGGCACAAACATCAAGTTATGCAGCCCATTAAGTTAGTGTATAAGGCACCAGCCACTGGTGCCGAATGACGGAAACTCAGAGGCCTCGACTTGTATCAAAAGAATGTACAAAGATAGCATTACATTAACCTCCAACATCAGAACAGTACAGACCCTCTACTGATTTTCTTGCACCCTTGGTTCCAGAGCCTTGCCGTATTATCTGTTTTTGCTGGACCAGAAATCACGGTCTCGGGGAGCCGAGATGCGCAAAGTCGGTCTCGGAAGTCGGCTATGGGAACTGATCTGCCGGCTCTGGAGTTCCAGAGTCCCAGCAGCAGGTGGCAAATTCGATCCGCCAATCGGCCGCAGAAGTCAGCCAATGGGTATGATCTGCCGACTCCGGAAAAACGGTGGTGGACCTGTACTTAATAGTTGTCAAAAAAGCCTTGCCCTTTTGCTTCATCCCGTGGGTGAGATACAAGCACCCATGAGATGTACAAGGACACACAGTGCTGGAGTAACTCAGCAGGTCAGGCAGCATCTGTGGACAAACATGGATAGGTGACGTTTCGGGCCGGGACCCTTCAGATAAAACCAAAAAATCCAGTATTTCAGGCCCTAGAACCATTCTAGGTAGAGAGGCGAGGAAAGGCTCTCCATTAGCAGAGACTGGTCTGCTGGGCTTTCCCTACAGCCCAGCATTCGACACCTTTCACGTTCCTTTGTTTATATCCTCAATGCCGTCATCCAAGAGGTTATGTCCATTTTCTCACTAAATGTCCCATTAACCTAGTTTATCCCCACAGCAATCCTGGTCCCGTCTCAGAGACATTCCCTTCATCCCAACCGATGATGATGTTGGATCCTCATCACCTTCCCTGCAATTTACAACTGATTTATATTTTAAATTTTTTTTAAAAATTTTAAAAATCTTTCCCAGTTCTGTCGAAGGGTCTACAACCTGACACGTCAACGCGGTTTCTCTTCCCAGACGCCGCCTGATCCTCTGCGTATTCAGCAGTTTGATTTACAGATTTCCAGCGCGTGATTTTCACGATTGAATGGCATACTCCCGAGTTGCTGTATACTTACTGCATGAATTTACAGTAGGGGCCTTCGAGACAGAACCCTACCAGATAGTTGACACAGATGACTCGCCGAGTGTGCCGGTGCCTGCACAGAGGGCCTGCAACAAGATAGGACTCAGTTCAGCAATCTAAAGTTATAATTCAACGACAAACACCCTTCCGTTTCTGGCACGTACAACACAAAAGGACTCTGCTAACGCCGGGTCAAAGAGTCAGGTCAATCCTCGCTGAAAAACAATGCACACGTGGTATAAAGTAGGTTTTAATATTTAAGATAGACAAAAATGCTGGAGAAACTATCTGAAGAAATTCCGTCTGAAGAAGGGTCTCGACCCGAAACGTCGCCTATTCCTTCTCTCCATAGATGCTGCCTCACCCGCTGGGTTTCTCCAGCATTTTTGTCTACCTTCAATATTCCAGCATCTGCAGTTCCTTCTTAAACATATTAATATTTAAGAGACATTTGGACAGGTACATGGATAAGATAGGTTGAGAGGGATATGGGCCAAGCGCAGGCAGGTGGGATTAGTATAGATGGGGCATGTTGGTCGGCATGGGCAAGTTGGGCCTGTTTCCACACTGTATGACAACATTTTTATTATGATTAAAAAGTAGGTTTCTAATGGTAACTCAGACTGATAACGAATATCTATAAAATGTCCCTGACCCACCGAGTTACTCCAGCACTTTGTGTCTTTATCTTAAAACAATGTCAGTCTGACAATCATGGTTCAACAGCTCAAAGCTCAGCCGGTTCGCCTGTAAAGATTGATATTTGGGCAAGCCACTGGAATGGAAGAGGGAGAGAAACTATTGCTTCCCTTTCCTAAGGATATCTGTTCCACTCCCTCAGCCTCAGCCCTCTCCGAGCCACACAAAAGCTCCGGCTGAGAGCGAAGCAAAGGGACATGTTCTCATATCCCCAACATGACCAAAATACTTGACTGCATCCATCCATTTAATTCAACCACGTTACTTGTTCAGAGTGTGTAACACTTACCATGTTTACAAAACCCTCGGTCGTACCAAGGACAGTCTTTGATTTTGGACTCGGGATCGATATGCAGAAATGGACATTCCTTGTTACTACATTCTCCTACAGAAGGAAAAAAAACAAATTAACTGACCATAAGAAGAAAGTAAGGAGAGCAATAATATTTAGGACTTGCTTAGATTGTTTCATAAGTTCATGTCATAAGAGCAGAAGAAGGCCATTTGACCCATTGAGTCTACTCCGCTATTAATCATGGCTGATCTATCTTTCCCTCTCAATCCCATTCTCCTGCCTTCTCCCCATAACCCGACACTCTTACCAATCAAGTATCTGTCAATCTCCGCCTTAAAAACACCCAATCACTTTGCCTCCACAGCCGTCTGTGGCAATGAACACAATATCCCAAAACCCACTTCCTCCAACTGATTCAGGAATCTTTTTCCTTTTTCCAACGATCATTCTGACGGCAGTCTAACTCTCTGCAAAGGAAGTTGCTCTGAAGCCATATCCACATCTGAGGATTTCTACCAGAGGAGGTGGGTGACGGTGAAGGAATCAAACACAGGGGTTTTGCAAGCAGCATTTCCAGATCCTAACCTCAGCCCATTCAAAGCAGCAGGGGCATGCACTCAAGCTGAATGCACACATAGACTAGGGACTGAGAATACATACGTGACCATCTTCTGAAACGGGGCATGTTTTGGAAACCCTCGTGTGGTGGCAGATGCTCACACAAACTCACGACTGACCCGTCAGCTCTTCCCAGCTCCCAGTAAAGTGTGCCACGCTGCCCAGACACAAAAGGACAGAAACAAAACCGCCAGAGGAAGTCAGTGGGTCAGGCAGAATGTGTGGAGGGAATGGACAGCTGACGTTTCAGACCGTCCCTCTGGACAGAAGGACCGCAAGGGAGATAACCAGTATAAAGAGGTGAGGGGGTTGGGGCAAGAGCTGGCACACAATAGGTGAATCCAGGTGAGGAGGGATGGATTGGTTAATGGAGTCAAGTGGGACTGATGAAGGGTCTCGACCCCAAACGTCACCTATTCCTTTTCTCCCGAGATGCCAGAGGTTATCAGATGTCAGAGGTTATGGAGAGAAGGCGGGAGAATGGGGTTAGGAAAGAGTGATAAATCAGCCATGATTGAATGGCGGAGTGGATTTGATGGGTCGAATGGCCTAATTCTACTCCTATATCTTATGACCATATGACCTTATGCTGCCTGACCCACTGAATTACTCCAGCTTTTTGTGTCTATTTTCAAGTGGGGACTATCTCCCCTCCATTCTTTAGTCCAGATGAATGGTTTTGACCCAATACGTTGATGATTCATTTCCCTCACACAGATGTGGCCCAACCTGCTGAGTTCCTTCAGCAGATCGCTTTTTGCTCCAGATTCCAGCATCTGCAGTCTCTGGAGACTCAATACAGAACATTTTCTAGTGGAACTAACTCTATAAAGTTTAAAAAAAAAAAGAAATCACCAGATAATTGAAAGTAAAATATTGTTATGGCTGTACTACCCACAATTGTGATGCATTACAACTTTGAAGTCACAAAGACAACATTCAGTCCCTCCGAAACTCCCTGGTCAACTCGTCCCTTCTCACCCATACCACCCCCTCCTCAGGTACCTTCCCCTGCAACCGCAGGAGATGCAACACCTGTCCCTTTACCTCCCCCCTCGACTCCATCCAAGGACCCAAACAGTCTTTCCAGGTGAGGCAGACGTTCACTTGCACCTCCTCCAACCTATCTTTGTCCAACCCCCTACCCTGACATCAGTCTGAAGGAGGGTCTCGATCCGAAACGTCACCCATTCCTTCTCTCCAGAGATGCTGCCTGACCCGCTGAGTTACTCCAGCATTTTGTGTCTACCTTCGATTTAAACCAGCATCTGCTGTTCTTTCACGCACATTCTGTCCCAAGTTCTAATGCTTAGTTTAGTTTAGAGATACAGCACGGAAACAGGCCCTTCGAGTCCATGCCGACCAGTGATCCGCATACACTAGCTCTATCCTACACACGAAGGAAATTTACAGTTATACCAAACCCAATTAACCTACAAACCTGCACGTCTTTGGAATGTGGGAGGAGACAGAAGCACACAGTGAAAACCCACGCGGTCACAGGGAGAACGTGCAAACTCCGTACAGACAGTCAGATCGAACCCGGATCTCTGGCGCTGGAAGGCAGCAACTCTACCGTGGCGCTGCCGTGCCGTGCCGCTCAACATGCTAAGGCTGTTAGTTTGGAAATTGCAACCAGAGTGAACAGAGCTCACCAAACTTGGAATAGAAATAGCACTCCGGCATCTTGGTCATGTCGTACTCATGTAAGAATTCACACTGATCTCCTTTCTTGCAAAGCCCCCGCAGCCAGTGTTTACACACGACCGTCTTCTCACCACTGATGTGGCGAAACGGGCACATTCCACCTGCACAGGAAAATAAGTCAGATTCAGTCGCCGAGATCAGCTGTCCCTCCTTTAACACAGTCCGATCGGCAGCACTGCATTTTGCAGTATTCCTCTGTCTGTGTTCTCATTCTCTAATTATCTTCATTTCATAACTTTTAGGAACAAAAGGCCAATGTTTTCCCCTACCTTACTTTCCCATTAACCAGATCACCAGCTCATCCCCTTGTCTTACCCCACCAGAGATACTCCCTTTGTTCTGTCCACCTCTCTCCCATTTTCTCTACAACTTAATACAGGGAGGGTGGGGGATAAATAAATAGAACAAAGGGTCTTTGACCTGAAGCATGAGCTGTTTCTCTTCCCATAGATTCCGCTCAAATCTTATTTTTGTTTAGAGATACAGCGCGGAAACAGGCCCCTCGGCCCACCGAGCACGCGTCGACCAGTGATCCCCGTACATAACACTATCCTACACACACTAGGGACAGTTTACATTTATACCAAGGCTATTAACCTACAAACCTGTACGTCTTCGGAGTGTGAGACGTACAGGAAACCGGAGATCTCAGAGAAAACCCACGCAGGTCACGAGAACATCCAAACTCCGTACAGACAAGCACCCGTAATCAGGATTGATCCCGGGTCCCTGGCACTGTGAGGCAATAACTCTACCGCTTTGCCAGCGTGCCATGAGTTTCCCAGCATTTTCCATTTTTAATTAAAATTTCAGTAGTACTGTAACTTTCAGTACAGGAAGATGGTCCCCACATAAATCCTATCACGGTCGGTGTCGAGAAAGACATCATTGCCATGATAAAAACTGCAAATAGGTCCCAGTATTTTCCTCTCTGTCCCATAATTTAGCCAAGAGGATTATTTGATGAGCCACTACCGGACCATCAACACCAAATCAGGTGCTGATACCGGTGGATGCACAAACATTATCCGTGCTTCTTCTCTCCATACAAAGTGCTTAATTCAGATCTTCCTCTGCCATTATCAAATGAAACAGACATACAGGCAGGGAGGAGGAGGACTACGAAAGGTGGTGGAGGACAAAACACAATCGGAAACCAAACCTGCTTCCTCAGAGAATGGCTTGTGTTCAATTATAATTAGATACGGGAGAAGTTCAATGAAAGAATCTTAGGTAGTTAGTGCCAACAGTAACAAATCAAACCGATCAACAGCTGCTTACCTTTCCCACACGATGCCCTTAGAAAGTAATCGCACACTGCTGCACCAGACTCTGGGGAAAAAGAAGTAACAAGTGTCTACTTTAAAAACATGTTTAATAGTTTTCTAAATCCCTTACTTATCCAGTAATAGGAATGGAGCCATTTATACTTCAAACACTTGTCTAAACGCTGGTTATTTTCCATTCCAGGAGTTTGAAATGAATTGTTTTGGACAGACTAACTATTTTCTAGGGGCCATAGCTATGAACCACACAAGCTACTCAAGTAGATCCTGACTACAGGTGGTCTGTACAGAAAATTCTGAAATATTGACTAGTTATCCTGACTGAAACTAACAGAGTAAGTAGAGCACTTTATAAAATAAGTATATTTAACATGGATTTATGTTGGAACAACCACGTTTGACAAATTTGTTCCGAGTTCTGAGGTTGTAATCTGTAGATAAACAAGGTGTAAACACTTGAATGTGGTCCATTTAGGTTTTTCATGAGGTAGACACAAAATGCTGGAGTAACTCAGCGGGACAGGCAGCATCTCTGGAGATAGTTTTTCATAAGGCCTTTGATAAGGGTCCACACAAGAGATTATTAAACACAAGAACACATGGGATTGGATTAATACATTAATATTAGTTGAGGAAATGGTTAACAGAGAGTAAAATCAAAGGAATTAGCTAGTAATTTTTAGATTGAGAAGTTCTGATAAGTAGATTCACAAGGAACGGGTTGTTGCTGGGGCTATTGCTGTTCACCATCTACATAATGATTTGGATAAGGGGATCAAGAATGATATAGTGTCATAGAGTCATACAGTGTGGAAACAGGCCCTTCGACCCAACTTGCCCACATCGACCAACATGTCCCATCTACCCAGTCTCACTTGCCTACATTTGGCCCATATATCCCTCTAAACCTGTCCTATCCATGTACCTGTCTAATTGCTTCTTAAATGTTGCAATTGTCCCAGCCTCAACAGTCTCTCTGGCCATCTTGTTACATACACGCACCGGTCCTTTGTGTGAAAAGGTTACCCCTCAGATTCCGATACAATCTTTCCCCCTTCACCTTAAACCCATACCCTCTGATTCTCGATTGCCGCACTCTGTGAGACTCTCTCTGCGTCCACCTGATTTATTCCTCCAAGATATATCCAAGTTTGCCAATGTAACAAAGTTGACTGGCAGTGCGGTTTGCGAGGAGGATGCAAACATCCTCCAAAGGGTATAGACAGGCAACATGAGCAGGCAAAGAAACGCCTGGTAGAATATAATGTGGTAAAGTGTGCAGTCATTCACTCTGCCAGTGAAAAAAATATGAAAACCAAAAAGATAAGAGTCAAGATCATAGAGCTAGAGAAATATGAAACTGCAAATGCTGGAATCTTGAGCAAAACGCAGTGCTGTAATAACTCAACACGTCAGGCAACATCCATAAGCATACCCCATTCATAGACACAAAACGCTGGAGTAATTCAGCAGGACAGGCAGCATCTCTGGAGGGAAGGAATGGGTGGCGTTTCAGGTCGAGACCCTTCTTCCGACTGAAAGTCAGGGGGAGCTAATGAAGTGCAAGGTGTGAGAACGAGACATCAAAGGGGGTGGGGATCAAGGGAAATGTAGAATAGATCATTGTTAGCTAGGAGAAGGTAACAACAAAGCAAACAGAGATAAAATGTAATTAGGGACAGTCAGACTGGTCGGAAAACTGGGAAGGGGAAGGATGGAGAGAGAGAGAGTTACTTGAAGTTAGAGAAGTCAATATTGATACCGCTGGGCTGTAATATAAAGTGCGGTACCTCCAATTTGCACTGAGCCTCACTCCAGGACAGAAAGGTCAATGTGGGAATGGGAGGGGGAGTTTAGCAACCAGGCGATCATGTAGGTTTAGGTGGTCTGAGCAGACACGTTCTCACATCTTACACTTCCTTATCTCTGTATCTTCCCCTCCCGACTCTCAGTCTGAAGAAGGGTCTCGACCCAAAACGACACCCATTCCTTCTCTCCAGGGATGCTGCCTGTCCCGCTGAGTTACTCCAGCATTTTGTGTCTATCTTCGGTTTAAACCAGCATCTGCCGCTCCTTCCTACACACATCCCATATATGTTTCTCAATAAGAAAAACAGGCCGGCACATTGGAGCAGCTGGCAGACTATCCGACCATGGAGCAGGTAGCACGGGATTACATGGTACCCGTGGCGGGGGGAACACCCCCCGACCTGATCTTAAATGGCACTCTCATATTTGCCTTCACCGCCACCCTCGGCATCACATTCTGGGAATCCATCACCCGTGGAGGTAAAAGCTCCATTAAATGTTGCCCCTGTCATCCTTAAGCTGTGCCCTCAAGCCTTTGACATTTCTAATCTATGATAAAGGTTCTGACACTCCACCCTAACTCTGCCTCTCATTATTTTGGAAGGAGGGGTAGTATAGGGGGTGAGGGAGGGTGAGGGAGAGTGGGTGGGGGAGGAAGAGGGGGGGGAGAGTGGGGGCGAGGAAGA
>CM075981.1:77492569-77550246 GCA_038087875.1 Malacoraja senta | reverse complement strand
GATTTTGTTTGTGAATTTTAGCTCTGCATTCAACACCATTGTGCCAGAGCTATACACTCCAAAATCTCCTAGTTGACTGTGCCTGAACCCCTCTGTCAGTGGACCACCAACTTCCTGACAGACAAGACGGCAGCATGTGAGGCTGGGAAAGCACATCTCTGACCCGCTGACCCTCAGCATAGGAGCACCACAAGGCTGCGTACTCTCCCCTCTCCTTTACTCTCTCTACACCAACGACTGTACCTCCACAGACTATTCTGTCAAGCTTCTCAAGTTTGTGGACGACACAACCCTGATTGGACTGATCCAGGATGGGGAGGAATCTGCCTACAGACAGGAATTGATTGTAGACTTTAGGAGAGCTCCCCCTCCCCTCCGCCCACTCACCATCAACAACACCACAGTCACATCTGTGGAGTAATTTAAGTTACTTGGAACCATCTCCAGGGACCTTAAATGGGAGGCCACTATACTCCACAGTCAAAAAAGCCCAACAGAGGATGTACTTTCTGCGGCAGTTGAGGAAAAGCAAACTGCCACGGGCAATGATGGTCCAATTCTATACTGCCATCATATAGTCTGTCATCACCTTCTCCATCATGGTCTGGTTTGGGTCAGCCACCAAGCACGACACCCGGAGGCAGCAGCACATCGTTCAATCAGCCGAGAAGGCTGTTGGCTGCAACCTTCCCTCCCAATCAACGAACTGTACACTGCAAGGGCCAGGAAGCGAGTGGGTAAGATCATTTCTGATCCCTCTCACCCTGACCACAAACTCTTTGAAACACTTCCCTCTGGAAGGCGACTCCGGACTGTCAAAGCCGCCACAGCCAGACATAAAAACAGCCTATTTCCACAAGCAGTAGCTCCACTCAACAGCCAAAAGTCTGTAGCCTCTTGCTCTAGTATTTTATTTCATTCTTTACATGTGTAAATTATAATGTTTTATTTTTAATTGCCTACTGTGTATCGTGTTGTTACTTGCGAACAAAGCACCAAGGCAAATTCCATGTATGTATACATACTTGGCTAATAAAATGTATTCAATTCAATTCAATGTCCGGGCCACACATACACACACACACACACACACACACACACACACACACACACGCTCCTTCACCGTGATGTGACCAGAGTTGTACCGACCGCTGTCACTCTCTCAGCAGTCCCTGTCCGCCCGAACAGTCAAAGCCATCCACACTCGTACTAGACTCTGATGCCCTCATGGAGCCATGTCCCCGCAAAACACCAAGATCACTGCACTCACGGCACTCCCTCCGAGTCCTCACCAGTGCAGGTAGCACGTCCATCTTGTTTTTTCGGCAACCTCGCATTCCCCACTGTGATAGAAGGCAAATAACATACCTTTCCTCCCTTCCTCCTGCGGTCGGGGCAATCAAAACTTCTGCGATCGGTCGAAGCTCCTGCGGTTGGAGCTCCCTCAGTCGATCCCTAACAAAGAGGATAAGTTGTATCTCCATCGATGGAAAGAGATTTTTAAAAAAGGTCTCCCCCAACCTCCCCCCCCCCCCAACATAATATAAAACTAAAGGTACACTAAAAACATACAAGTAAACAGACCAAAATAGCTAAAGAAGAAAAAGACGAGACGTGTTTTGGCGTGGCTGCCATGTGCAGCGCCACCTTGACTTTTTTCTTGGGCTCTCCCTGTCAGAATCTGTCAGGATTGGTTGATGGAGCCAGATGGTAGAGGGGAAGGAGGGAGTTTAGACCCAGGCTGGTGGGTGATAGGTGAAACAAACAAGGGAGGAACATTTTCTATTTCCATTTATTATCCACCAGCCTCTTTCTCTAAACTAGCTCTCCCTCACCTGACTCCAACTGCCTGTCATCTTGCACCTCTCCCTGGTTGCCTTAATGATAAGGTTCACTACTTAATAAACAGACAACTCACAAAAACATTAGGTAGACCAACTCAAGCTTTACTGATCATCTGCCGGCGGAAGTGACAGGGATACACCAGTCAAGTAAGCAATAGACACTTGACTTTCCCCATGCCACCACTTCAGTGAACAAAGATGTGCATGGTGTTTTATACTGTGTGGGTGTGTCAGTTAGTCACATGCCAAAGATATTAGTCATGGTCAGGATGTAGCCAATATACCTCACTACCAGACGCGTCTGAGCTTGTCTCTTATCAATTAGTAGACACATTTCAAAGGCATCTTATCAGTTGGTACTTCCAGGACAAGAAATTTCAACGGCATCGGTCATTGTCTCAATATACATACATACATACATACATACATACATACATAGATACATAGAAAATAGGTGCAGGCCATTCGGCCCTTCGAGCCTACACCGCCATTCAATATGATCATGGCTGATCATCCAACTCAGTATCCCGTACCTGCCTTCTCTCCATACCCCCTGATCCCTTTAGCCACAAGGGCCACATCTAACTCCCTCTTAAATATAGCCAATGAACTGGCCTCAACTACCCTCTGTGGCAGAGAGTTCCAGAGATTCACCACTCTCTGTGTGAAAACGTTTTTTCTCATCTCGGTCTTAAAGGATTTCCCCCTTATCCTTAAGCTGTGACCCCTTGTCCTGGACTTCCCCAACATCGGGAAAAATCTTCCTGCATCTAGCCTGTCCAACCCCATAAGAATTTTGTACATTTCTATAAGATCCCCTCTCAATCTCCTAAATTCTAGCGAGTATAAGCCAAGTCTATCCAGTCTTTCTTCATATGAAAGTCCTGACATCCCAGGAATCAGACTGGTGAACCTTCTCTGCACTCCCTCTATGGCTATAATGTCCTTCCTCAAATTTGGAGACCAAAACTGTACGCAATACTCCAGGTGTGGTCTCACCAAGACCCTGTACAACTGCAGTAGAACCTCCCTGCTCCTATACTCAAATCCTTTTGCTATGAAAGCTAACATACCATTCGCTTTCTTCACTGTCTGCTGCACCTGCATGCCTACTTTCAATGACTGGTGTACCATGACACCCAGGTCTCGCTGCATCTCCCCTTTTCCTAATCGGCCACCATTTAGATAATAGTCTGCATTCCTGTTTTTGCCACCAAAGTGGATAACCTCACATTTATCCACATTATACTGCATCTGCCAAACATTTGCCCACTCACCCAGCCTATCCAAGTCACCTTGCAGTCTCCTGTCATCCTCCTCACAGCTAACACTGCCCCCCAGCTTAGTGTCATCCGCAAACTTGGAGATGTTGCCTTCAATTCCCTCATCCAGGTCATTAATATAAATTGTAAATAGCTGGGGTCCCAGCACTGAGCCTTGCGGTACCCCACTAGTCACTGCCTGCCATTGTGAAAAGGACCCGTTTACTCCTACTCTTTGCTTCCTGTTTGCCAGCCAGTTCTCTATCCACATCAATACTGAACCCCCAATACCGTGTGCTTTAAGTTTGTATACTAATCTCTTATGTGGGACCTTGTCGAGAGCCTTCTGAAAGTCCAGATACAACACATCCACTGGTTCTCCCCTATCCACTCTACTAGTTACATCCTCGAAAAATTCTATAAGATTCGTCAGACATGATTTACCTTTCGTAAATCCATGCTGACTTTGTCCAATGATTTCACCACTTTCCAAATGTGCTGCTATCCCATCTTTAATAACTGACTCTAGCAGTTTCCCCACTACCGATGTTAGACTAACTGGTCTGTAATTCCCCGTTTTCTCTCTCTCTCCCTTCTTAAAAAGTGGGGTTACGTTTGCTACCCTCCAATCCTCAGGAACTACTCCAGAATCTAAAGAGTTTTGAAAAATTATCACTAATGCATCCACTATTTCTGGAGCTACTTCCTTAAGTACTCTGGGATGCAGCCTATCTGGCCCTGGTGATTTATCGGCCTTTAATCCATTCAATTTACCCAACACCACTTCCCTCCTAACCTGGATTTCACTCAGTTCCTCCATCTCCTTTGACCCGCAGTCCCCTGCTATTTCCGGCAGATTATTTATGTCTTCCTTAGTGAAGACGGAACCAAAGTAGTTATTCAATTGGTCCGACATATCCTTGTTCCCCATGATCAATTAACCTGTTTCTGACTGCAAGGGACCTACATTTGTTTTAACTAATCTCTTTCTCTTCACATATCTATAAAAACTTTTGCAGTCAGTTTTTATGTTCCCTGAGGCAAGCCCGGGCTTGTCTCTCTCTCTTGGAATACAAGCTACAACCTAGTCAAGTATTCCACCATGTATCTTTTATATATTTTAAAGCATTTAACCTTTTCATTAAAACTGTTGGCCCTTATGGCAGGGTCTTGACAAGAAATGCCTATTTGCCTTCACTTATGCTGCTTGATCCATTGAGTTTCTCTGGCAGTTGTTTATTGTTTGCTTCATATTTCAACATGTGCAGTCCCCTACGTCGCTAAAATATTGGCTCATTAGCTTAAAGCATGCGGGCCTTCCAGAATTAACATCTACCAACCAGATCCCGCTGCACAGCAACAGCCTCCATAAAATGGAGGCAGAATGAGACCCTGGAATACATACATCACGTTTTTTGGAGTTAAAGTTGATGATGATTAAGTTGTCTATTGAGTTCGGTACATAAGCACCACAGAGTTTGAAGTCTGAGGAAAAGAATGTTTGAGATCAAGATTTTTTTTTAAACAGAAATTGGATGCAAATGATTATACTGAATTCTGCAATATAAATAGAAAGGCATTTGGCAAGAATGATAGGATAGCATTGTTTAAATAAAATGTGCAGGGAGGCACTGCAGATGCTGGTTTATACCAAAGATAGACACAAAATGCTGGAGTGACCCGGCAGGTAAGGCAGCATCTCTGCAGAAAAGGAATAAGTGACATTTGGGTTTGGAACCCTTCTTCAGGGTCTGAAATGTCACCTATTCCTATCTCCAGAGATGTTGCCTGACCTGATTTGCTCCAGCATTTTGTGCCAATATCTTGTTTAGATAAAAGCTGCAATGTTGATTTTTAAGTGGACTTCTTTTGTTGGTTGTTTTGAGTTTGATGATCATAGGTACAAAGAAAAAGGATGGGAACAGTATTTGTTCAAGATAGTAACTGGGTTGTTCATGTAATTATACAATAGAGGAAGGTGGAGAAAAGTTAAATTAAATATAATTTCCTTCATTGAGACTGTATGGAGCTTAAATTGTGTTTGTAATGGTTATTACATGTTGGGATATAACTATAATATAATAAATAAGTCTGAAGAAGGGTCTCGACCCGAAACATCACCCATTCCTTCTTTTCAGAGATGCTGCCTGTCCCGCTGAGTTACTCCAGCATTCTGTGTCTACCTTGGGATATAACTAGATTGTCATAGGAATATTTTTCACTTGTGAGCATGGTAACCTCATTGGCGATGGATCCAAAAGCTGGGTGCTGTCCTTTAGAGGAAGTTCTGAATTGGAACCATTTTTCATTCATTAACCCCAAGAGGAATTTGGATAATTATAGAATCCGTGAGATCAACAGGGATTGGAAATCCCTCTGGAGCACCGTTACAGCATAGAACAAGACTCGACTAATTAAAACAAGCAGCTATGTGAGAGCAAATTTGTTTTGAAGAGTCACATTGAGATTGGTTTGAATGGAGTTGTTTGGACGTATAATGCTACCTATCTCAAACCTTTTTCGTTTTATGTGATTTTCTAACTGGAGTATAAAGCTTTTTTTTTTTTTTCAATTTGTCTTGTATTTGAAACAGTTCACTTTTTTTTAATTTTATGTAATTAAATATAAATTCGTACCTTAACTTAATTTTATATTTACAATCAAAGCTCAGAAATTAATGATGGATACTAAAAAGTTGCAGTTGCAATGCCTTTCCCACGTGCACATGCGATGATTGTTAGTTCGTTGTTAACACATTGACTATGGGTTTTTGATGCTGGTTAACTGCTGGTTAAAAGGTCAATAGGCTTCAAAACTGGAATTTTAAGAAGATTTCATGATGTTATGGGATTACCTTACAAGCTTGTTTGAATAAAATAGTACTATAGGATCAGTGACTGTGTATTGTGTCTAGAAGTAGCATTCCGAATTAGTAAAATAGTTAATGACCTAGGTGGGGTAAAACTGGTCAAGACATTAAGCAGTTCAATCCAATGTTCATTCATTAGTTTATTGTACTTCTCTAATATACTATCTTCTTTTAACACCCCATGTCCGTGAACTTGATTCACAGTACTTCTTGATTTGTAAGGGTCAGGGTTTATGGGGAGAAGGCAGGAGAATGACGTTGATGGGGAAAGATAGATAGATCAACCGCGACAGAATAGCGGAGTAGACTTGATGGGCTGAATGGCCTAATTCTTCTCCTATAACTTATGAACTATGAACTTTACTGTATGCTGCTTGCATACAGTAAAGAGCAACCTTTTAAAACGGGTGTGCGCAACAGAAACCAGAGAGAAACTCAATTCGATAAAGCCATGTTCTCAGATTTAGCTTAGTTTAGAGATACAGCACAGAAACAGTTTCTATCAGCTGCATCACTGTGCTGCCCGACAGATGAACAAATCTCCTGACTCCTCAAGCTCCCGATCCCAGAATTAATGGTGTTTCCCTGACACTCCCTGCTCCAGGCTAGGGAGGCCGCCCGCCAACATTAACATTAAAAGACGATCAGCCATCTCAAGTTCATCAAAACTGGAAGCAAGCAATGAGACCATTGAATGGAACCAATCTGCGGCCCCTCTCCATTCATCCTGACTGGATTTCTGATAATCTGCTGGCAGAGGTTAACCATCAGGCACACAGAATAACATTTTATGAGATTGTTTAACTATTTCCAATCCTGGAGTTTTCATAATCTTATAAAATGCGATGTTTCCTGATCTACCCGATACAAACAGATGCCTCGGTTGCAACAGATTTTGTCCGCTATAGCCGAAACCCCATTATAAACAGGTCCATAATAACGAGGGTAGACTGTATATCGTTCTCATTATTTTTATTTCGCACAGCACTCACCCCAGTCATCACTTGGAGAAATATAAACAGAAAGCAGGAGCAATACTCATGGTGTGTGTCGAGAGAGAGAAACTGTTAATATATCAAATATATCAAATCAATGAACATCAGAATTGGGAAGGTCAAAAATTAACTGTTGTTAGGGTGGAGAGAACAAAGGGAATTTCTGTAAGAAAACTGACACAAATAGTGGTGAAGCTAGCTGAGATAGGGTGGCAAAAACTTAATTATCATAGCTGATATATCCATAGGGTGCGTAAATAATGGCCTACTCCTGCACCTATTTTTCTATGAATGAGAACAGAGAAAGAACAACATTGTTGGCAAGATGTAAAACTGCAGTTTCTGGAAATACTCAACCTACAAAGTGAGAAAGAACAGTTGTAACAATCCAGCTGGATCATCAGATGTTGTTCCTTGAGGTTTAGATCCATTTGGTTTGGAATCTTGTAGGAGGGCATAGAGGGAAGTCAGAGTTGGAGTGCAATGGAGAATTAAAATGGCTGCAACTGGTAGTTCAGGGCACCTTCTTAAACTGAATGGAGTTGAGCAAAGCTACGTTTGATTTCCCCATTGTATAGGCGACTAGATTGTGAGTACACTAAATTGGAAGCAGTATACTGCTTCACCTGGAAAGGTTTTTTTTTCTTTGTATGGTAGAAAAGGCTGGGGGATGTAGTTGCATCTTCCCAGGATGCTTGTGGTATTCGATTTCCCATTTTTCTCATGTTTCCCATTTTCAGTTTTCTCTAGGCAAGTAGCTTTCACCTCTTGGGGGGGGGGGGGGGGGGAGAGAGTAAATTCTTACAGGTTTAGGTTTATTATTGTCATGTGTACCAAGGTACAGTGAAAAGCTTGATTTTACGTGCTATTCAATCAAATCTGACCATAAATACATGAATACAATCAGCCAAACTCCATTGCAATGGGTAAATTGTGCTAGATTTGCAGGTGAAAAAGAGATCTAAAAGAGTAGGGCGATTGTAATGGATGAGTTGCTACGCTCCTGTGCCATCTTGGCAAAGAGAGAGTTTTCCTGCATTTATTCATGTGATCACCTCCAGTGAGCAATAGCAGGAGGACATTTCAAAGCACATGTCTAAAAAAACATGATCATGCTCTCCAAAATTACATGTGGTTGCTCGATAATGACTGTAGGCAGTAACAAAAAAAATCCCCCCCCCCCCTCTGATTGCAGCTGAAATACTCTAACTGAGAACAACTCTGTTAATCACCCAGTAATTTAATTAGGCATACTCATGACACTTATGACTCACCACCGTCTCTTCTGCACCGTGTTCAGGTAGACGACTCCCGTAGTCATTAATGGATGTTGTGGTGATTGTCGGCAGCAGCTTTGGTAGTTTTGTAGAAATAATATATTTTGTACTTAATGAGAAAAATTGATGCAAGGTAGGTGTTGCAAATGCCTTTGTGAATATTGGATAGCTCTTTGGTATGATTCAGAAAAGATTAATTCCAACTTTACTGGGCAGACTTTTAATGTACATCTTGCTGTTCCATAGTAACAACCCTTAGTCTACTTTTGGCACACAATCCATACTATTGGTTTACTTGGTAGAAGGTAGATTGGACCTTCTCAGAGACCTTATCCATGCCCAGTGGGTTTTACCACACCACGATACAAATGATAGTAATGTGACAAATATTCTGTATGCTTGAGTGCGAAAATGTGACCGAGACATATTATTGGGAGAAAAAGAGAAGTCCTGTTGTGTATAACAAAGAATCAGCAAAAAGGAAATTAAATCACAATGTAAATTGTTGTCTTTTTACAGCTGAGTGGAACTGCAGATGGAGCAAGTTGACAGCGTTATTATAATAAGTGACACCGAAGGAGACAATGAAGATGAAACTTCAGTGTTCATTGTAGAAGACTCTCCAGGTCAGACCTATTTATTTGCAGCAGATATAGAATTTGTCTACTCCCCCCCCACCCCCCTTGCAATTGAGGGTAAAGGCTGATAATGAGCAATTGCCGAGGGTCGTACTCCGCTCCCCAAATTGGAGGCAGTGATATTGTAAATCTTGAATAATTAACTTTAGTTTAGTTTATGGTCACGTGGACCAAGGTACAGTGAAACGCTTTTGTTGCCTGCTATCCTGTCAACAGAAAGACAATCCATGATTACAATTGAGCCATTTATAATGTGTAGATACATGAGAAGGGAATAACGTTTAGTGCAAGGTAAAGCCAGCAAAGTCCGATCAAGGATAGTCTGGGGGTCACCAAAGAGATAGATAGTAGTTCAGCGCTGCTCTCTGGTTGTGGTGTTAGTATTTATAGTAGAGCTGTGAAGGAAATTAATAAGGATTTAGGGAGTGCCACAAATAATGCAACATATTTGAAAGTATTTTGAAAATTTCAAAATATAGAAAATAATAATTTTATAGAGTAATACATTCCCAAACGATGTGGGAGGCATTGTGAGGTTTTATAGGAAGTGGATAAGAACGTGCCCTAATTATAAACTTTCACAGTTCTCTCAATGCATGGTCTTTTCCTTTGGACTGTAGAAATACATGTAACGTTGCGATTCGAGAGTGACAGGGGAATGTCTATTTCAGTGAATATTTCACGAAACATTTAATGTTACTGATATTAAGAACGGTGTAATTTTAGCTATTGTGAAATGTCTGTCACGCCTGGTGAACTATATCTGGGGAAGTAACTAATGTAGTGGTTGGTGAATGTCTGCGGGTATTATTTATGTGGACTTCCAGAAGATTATGTGCTAATATTCCTTTTGCATGTCAAGGATGTGGATAGAAATAATAAAAAAAAAGGTTAATGGAATTTGGTCAGTGTATATTAATGATTATACAATGAAACGTAAGTTATACTACAGCTCTTCAGATTTCTGGAGATCACTTGAACAGCCCTGGGCACTATCCTTTGCATGGAATGCATGATACAGTTATCAACATTTTACCTTGACTCATCAAAGAAGGTTTTAAAAGGTTTGAAGCAATTTTATGGAAAGTTAAGATGATATGAAATTAATAAGGTGAATAGGGAATAAGGAACAATGGGACAAATGGGGTAAATAATTAAAAATAGAGCCTGACATTTTTAGAAGTTCTGACTTGCTTTCACTCTCCATGGATGTTAAGAGATTGGAATTAATAGTGGTTGCATCTCGTCATTTGCTAATTTTAAACGTTGAAATTGTTAGATTTTTGTTATCCAAAAGGTACTTAGGATGAAAATGAAGGTAATAAACAAAGTACGATCACAGATCAGCCACAACCTCGCAGAGTCATTACAAAGCTCAAAAGACTAAATGTTCTTCTCATTCTGCATTAATGTTTCATACTATTCTCAGTTGAACTAAATAAGCACCAGTAAAATTTAGTGGAATATTTCACCTTTATTATTCTTGTTCATCAACTAAATGTGTTCAATGGTGTCTTGAGTTTAATGAGTAAGTTTTTTTTTTTGATGCAATCGTTTTTATTCACAGAAGCTTTGGACACATCCAAGGATAAAAGCACTGAAGTAATTGATGAAGAATGTGGGCTTGCCATTACCTACAGCAAAAAGGGCAATGTAATGCCACACGCACGATATGACTGTGTAGAACAAGACTTTACGTATGTAGCCCTGAGAGTTCATTTTGGACATATAATTTGTTGTCAAAAACCATTAGACTTTAAATTGTTCTTATCTCTGAAGATTTAGAACTGTTTTGCACTTGTTACTGCAAGTCTGCACGTACTGTGTTGTGCCAATAGATTGTTATATAGAACTACAATTCCCTGATCCCTTTCTCTAAATATAGATGTACTATTTCAGTCATGTTGGATACAGGCAGTTAATTATTAGTGAATATACTTCCTGATTTTTTTTGTGTGTGGTGAGTTTTGTTTGAAATCCTATCCATAAAATATATTATTGTAATTCTAGTCAATTGAACTCTATAAAGCATTATTGATTTAAAGATGCCATGTCCAAACCAATCGGTTGTGTGGTGTATGGAAGATGGTGTACTCTGGTATCACAGTCTTGTTAATTGGGTCCTGAAAGGGTACAACTACCATGTCTACAAATCATATCTGAAGCTAAACTTTCTTCACTCAGTCCGTGGAGGTCACTACCCAAGAAGGCAATGGATGCTCAGTCACTGCATGCCACTTGAGACCCATCAATAGATTAAGTGTTGAGGGATATTGTGTTGTGCATGAATATGTCATAGGTCAGACATAGAATGATGAAGCAGGCACAACATTTGAAAATGATGCCAAAACCTGGCGACTCTTGTATCTGGTCTCAGTGGGCTATTTCTATACACTTTGTACTTAATCTGGTATTGTGTTTATGTATAGTAATAATTTACTGAACACGATGCAAAAAAAGAATTACATTGTGATAATAAAGAGCCATTGAAGGTAAATGCCCAACTCATATTTTTATTTATTAGAATTCCTTAAATTCTTGCATGAATTGATCTCCATTGGTATCTCCTTTTTTTGGCTCGTGGAAAGCTATGATGTACTATTGATTTATGGAGCATTTCAGGCTGCACTGTAAACTAATGAAAAGTTATTTCCCACAAAAGGCAGTATATTATACTTAACGGCCTGAAGTGAAAGATTTCAATAACATTTTTGAGAGTGAGTAATTTCCTGATTAATGTATTCCAGGTTTAAATAATCACTAATACTTTTCCACACCCATTCTGCAAGTTTTTTTTCAATGGCTGATATCAACCTTTTAATGTATTTAAAATGTCTGTTTTAGGCGAACAGAAAATGAGGTATCTGGGCCTACTGGTAGCAATTTAATTTTCTGTGACCAGTGCTATTGTTATATCTGTGACAAACTTGCTTCTGAGGTGGGTACATTTCTATCAGTTGCGATTATTGTGTTTATTTTTTAATCTGTAATAAAATAGACGTCACCAGAGAGATGATGTTGAGTTTTCGGTATGGTCAGTCCAGGAATCGGCCATGTGCATTACAAAATATTAAGCTATTATTTTTAGCATGAGCGTCTGATTATGCACCATTTTGGTGCAGCATGATCCTGGTTTATTTTCCTCCTAATGATGTTTGGTGTGTGATTGCTCTGGCATCTTGCATTATCCTTCATTCAAAGACAACTGCAGGAAAGAGTGCAAAACCAAATGTCTAAAATTTGTTTGTAATCTGAGATGGGGCAGCAGTTGGCCTGTGAATACTGGGCTAAGCAAGAAAAGGAGTAATGAATAAATAAATGCATGCATGCATTTCTGTTTATCAGTCTCTGATGCTCTTGAGATCGGATTTAAAAAAAAAATCGAAGATAGACAAAAAAAAGCTGGAGTAACTCAGCGAGTCGGGCAACATCTTGGAGAAAAGGAATAGATGATGTTTCGGGTCGAGACCCTCCTTCAGACCCTTTGTCAAAAGAAGGATCTTGACCCATAACTTTAAACATGAAGCAATTGCAAAAAGACCAGCCCAAAATTATTTTGGGGATATCTAAAATTAGTGGCTTGATGTAATAAAAATGGCTTTAAGATGTGGAATACAATCTGAATTTCATATAGATTATTCCATTGAACAGAAGAAGACAACATCAAATTTTTGATGACTGTCAGTAGATATTGACACCAAGTGTCTTATTGTGATTTGTTCAGTACATTGGAAGTAGCGGCATGTTCTAGGAATGGTAAAAATGCCTGAAAAGGTTCACTAAAGTGGTACTGAGTGTGCAGCCTGTGTCAGGTTTGTGCAGGGACTCCCTGGTGATAAAACATCTCTGAATAAAAGGCCCAAAGCATTGTGCAGAGTAAAACACACCTTAGGTAAGGGAATTTGTACAAAGGTGGCTCCTCTGCCACTGCTGAGACCAAAGATCATGACATGAGGCTCGGTCTGAAGAAGGGTCTTGACCTGAAACGTCACCCATTCCTTCTCTCCAGAGATGCTGCCTGTCCTGCTGAGTTACTCCAGCATTTTGTGTCTACCTAGGTGCTATTCACGATGGCTGTTGGATTAGACTCCTTGTTAGTAAAAAATAATTTTTATGAGCATGTTCATTAAGTTGCTGCTCATAACTTAACTTTGTTTCCATTCTAGTTAAAAATCTTGCATATTATTGTATGATGTGAAAAGGATTTGGATTTTAACAACACGCTCTCCTTTACCCTTTTCCTTATTAGTGCCAATACTGGAACCTTCCTTCATTTTGTCATTGCAACGCTCACAATAAAAGTAAATATTGGAAAGCACACCGGGATGTCGCACTAACTGGTGCACTCTCAATATTCAACTTCGATCTAGTTGACATTGATTCAGAACTTCGACATGGAGGTAATCATGTCTATGATATTACTTGGAGTTTATTAGCAATTTCAATTCACTAATTGTTATGAACTGAGCTCACAAGTTATAGGAGTAGAATTCGGCCCATCAAGTCTACTCCGCCATTCAGACATGGCTGATCTCTGCCTCCTAATCGCATTTTACTGCCTTCTCCCCGTAACCCTTGACACCCATTCTAATCAAGAACTTCAAAGGTCTTTTATTGTCATGTGTACGAATTAAGGTACAGTGAAATGCAAATTGCCATACAGAAAAAAAAAATCAACAAGACACACAACTACGTAAAAGTTAACATAAACGTCCACCACAGCGGATTCCTCACTGTGATGGAAGGCAAAAAGGTCCAATCTTCTTTCCTCTTTATTCTCCTGCGGTCGGGGCAGTCGAACCATCCGTCTGGGCGATCGAAGCTCCTGCGGTTGAAGCCCCCCACTTCCGGGCGATTGAAGCTCCCGTGTCGGGGCGATCAAAGCTCCCGCATCGGGGCAGTCGAAGCTCCTATGGCTTGGAGTTGCCCGAAGTCGGTCTCTAACCACGGTGGAGCTCCGAGGTCGATCCCTGGCAAAGGGATCGCGAGCTCCGTGATGGTAAGTTCGCAGGCTCCGAGGTGGAGCTACCGGTCGATCTCCAGCAAAGGCCTCTAACTCATCGATGTTAGGCCGCAATGCAGACGGAGATAAAATATGGAAAACAAACTCACATCTTCGTCGAGGTAAGAGATTAAAAAAAGTTTCGCCCAACTCACCCCCCCACTCCCCACATAAAACAAGCTAAAGAACACTAAAAACATATATTTAACTCGTACAATTTAAACACAAAGAAGGAAGGGACAGACAGACAGTTGGCAACGCTGCCATTGCTGGCCAGTGGTGAACCTTTTGTCTATCTCTGCCTTAAAAAATATCCACTGACTTGGCCTCCACAGCACCTCTGTGGCAATAAGTTCCACAGATTGCCATACGCAAGAAGAAGACTACCCTCTGACTAAAGAAGTTCCTCCTCACCTTTTTAAAAGAGTGCCCTTTAATTCTGAGGCCTAGACTCTCCCATCAGTGGAAACATCCTTTGCACATCCACTTTATCTGTGCCTTTCATTATTGTGTAATAACATGTTAGTTCCTCTTAGCATTAAATGTTCACGATGAACAGATATTCTTTTGGAGACCACACCAAACTTAGAAAGAGCTTCTTCTCTGTTATCAAATTTCTGAATGGCCTTTCTATATCTAGGGTATAGTCCCGAATTTCCAGCCTACCGCATTGCAGACATTTAACTTTTTCTCTGGAACTATTGTGCCACAATGCTGAGAACTATATGCTGCACTCTGGAATTTTACTCTTTGCTCTACCTGTTGTACCTGTATTTGGCTTAACTGTAGTAATGTATGATATTATCTGATTTGATTCGAAAGCATGCAAACAAAAGCTTGTCACTGTATCCTGGTACACGTGACAATATTGATTTGCATCAATACCAGTATCAATCTTCAGCACTATACTGATGAATTACCTAATCTTGTTCCTGTTACTCTACCTAGTGCACTCAGCCTTTTGATGTTGTGTGTGGAGTGAATTGGTTAGACATGGTCCCAATTTCTAACCTTGGGACCTTGGGAAGAACTTTACTCTATACTTTATTGTCACATGTGACAAGTCACAGTGAAATTCTTTGCTTGTACACCCAAGGTATGCAATGGTCGCCACATAAGGGGCGCCGACAAGAAGCTGAGATGGGCCAATATATTTGTACTGTTGGTTCAACCTGATTGTGAAT
Source organism: Malacoraja senta (assembly GCA_038087875.1). Taxonomy (NCBI): domain Eukaryota; kingdom Metazoa; phylum Chordata; class Chondrichthyes; order Rajiformes; family Rajidae; genus Malacoraja; species Malacoraja senta. Next base: position 77,535,175 of record CM075981.1, on the reverse strand, counting down.
GCCGCAGCCTTTAGTATTGGTCTAATTTGTCACATGTACGGAGGTAAAGTGAAACGCTATTGTTTGCATGTTATCCGATTAAATCTGATCAAATTATACACGAGTACCATCAAGCCATACATAAGTACAACGGGTAGTGCAGAGAGTAAAATCCCAGAGTGAAATCCTGATTAAATTTACAGTTGGAATGGAGTTTTAGAAGAGTAGAACGGTTGTAGTGTATGATAATAGATCCTCTTCTGGGACCATATGAAGAGTTGCTATACTCTCTCGCTGTCCTGCTGGCAGAAAGAAGCGCTTTGTCTGTTGCAAACTATTATTGTTTAGCACAAGATGGCAGTCCATTTTGAATAGTCTGGCACGCCATTTTCAGGTTTGGCCGCTGCCTCTCCTTTACAAACCCTTCTGTGCTCCTCATCACACATAGTTTGATCTCCTGGCTCGGAAATTTCACCACGCACGGTCATTGAAATTGGCAACCGTTGCTTGTCTTGACATTTGTGCAATCATACTCTTGCACAACGGAAAATACTACCTCCAAAATTAAGCTTGTAGCTATTCAAAAGACCATTTTTACATTTTGACAATTCCTTTTGGAAAATAACTTTGTTATTGCAAATCTGAAACTTTCAAGATTCCACTTCCCCCATTACCCCATTGACACAATTGTTTTTATAAAATGTTTCTCCATAACAGAAGGCTGTTGCAACTGACGGGTTATAGCATGTATCTAGGGTTGGCATGTTTTCACTGGAAATGGGCAAAGTCCTGAAACGCCATTTTTTGTAGATTATTTTTTGCCTTTTCAATGTTCTAAAATTAAAGAAAATCATTAAGGGTGGCACGGTTGTGCAGCGGTAGAGTTGCCGCCTCACAGCGCCATAGACCCGGGTTCGATCCTGCTACGGGTGCTGTCTGTACAGAGTTTGTACGTTCTCCCCATGACCTGCGTGGGTTCTCTCCGGGTGCTCCGGTTTCCTCCCATACTCCAAAGATGTACAATTATCCCTGGCGTATAGGATAGTGCTAGTGGGTGTGGATTGCTGGTCAGTGCGGACTCAGTGGGCTGAAGGGCCTGTTTCCGCTCAGTATCTAAATTAAACTAAATAGATGCTGAACTCAATAGTAGTTTCTGCCACCTAGATTTTCTGTGTAAAGTTATCTGCCTAATGCATACTTTCAATTGCTTTACAGGTGCTTTATTGCAGACATTTTGTTTAGAGCTTGCGTTGGAATATAATAATTATATGATGGGAATAATAACATCTCGGAGCTCCTTGATCCCGTGCATTTGTTCCTGTCACAATCAGTTTAAAATATTTTGTGAAATGTGCCAGATGAACCATGTGGAGATCCGACTCTACAGGTAAGACTTGTCTAAAACTTGTCTATTTGAAGAAATATACTCGCTGATGGTTGGGTATGTAATCTAGGCTTGTTAATGTAGTACAGGGCAAATACTGTACTTCTGGACATGTCTTGTAGGTGGCAGTAGAAGCATTATCCTGTAATCTGTCCTCTTTATCAGTCAAGCACCAATAGCAAAACTGATTTATTTACTCACTTTCACATTATTGTTTGTGGGCCTTGTGCGGCTATTTATTTTCTTGATTAGCGGTGGCGCAGCGGTATTTTTGCTGCCTTAAGACCTGCCAGAGACCTGGGTTTGATCCTGACTTTGGGTGCTATCCGTACAGAATTTGTACATGCTCCCTGTGAACGTGTGGATTTTGTCCGGATGCTCCAGTTTCCTCTCGCAGTCCAAAGACGTACGTTTGTAGGTTTAATGGCTTCGGTGAAATTGTAAATTGTCCATAGAATGTACGATTGTGCTTGTGTATGGGGATCGCTGGGGCTGGTCAGCGCGGACTCAGTGGGTCGAGGGGCCTGTTTCCACATTATATCATTAAAGTCTAAAGATTAATAGATCAATGTGCCTGGCATGAATAGATACATTAGCTGTTCCCTCATTGTGCATATTGTTCTCTCCCACTATCCCCTCCTGCCACAAGGATTTGCTCTCTTAGCTTTGTTGCAGAAAAAAGCAGTATTTGCTCTGAAAACTAGCAGCTATAAATGGTGTTACATATTTGAGATAAAATCTAGAGGCTGCAAGCTTCTAAGTATTAATCCCAGACAGGCCATTTTGTGGACCTTCATACATCACTGTCTCCAAAGCAACTTGGATATTCTAGACCATAATCCAAAAATAGCATTGCTATTTTTCTGAAGAAGGGTCTCGATCCGAAACGTCACCCATTCTTCTCCAGAGATGCTGCCTGTCCTGCTGAGTTACTCCAGCACTTTGTGTCTACCTTGCTATTTTTCAAGACTTAAGGACCTGTCCCACTTGGGCGTCATTTGCGCGTCACGCAGATGGCGCGTGATGATTTTGTACATCGCAAAATCCTGGGGTACTGCGACCGTGTGTCACTGCCTACGTCACCACGCATCATGCGCGCGTAATGCGCATCATGAGTGCATCACGTGCGGCGTCGTACGTCGTGACGCGTAAATGATGTTGCGTAAATTACGCGCAAATGACGCCCAAGTGGGACAGGCCCTTAACAAAAAGATTTTAAATTCATAGCCAAAATAGAAAGCAGAAGTAGGCATTTGTATTTGCATACCAACTGGAAAATCATCTAATGAAGCAGGAAATGGCCAAGACATCTCTTCTCCTTCCCCTCCCTACTTCCCAGTGTAACAGAAATAGGATAGTTGCTCATTATTGTGAATGCACATGATAACTACGAGAGTTGTTATGTATGTAGCTGCAGTATATGGCGAGAGATTGCAAAACACACAATTAAGTACTTTTCTGAATGCTAGTTATCTCGCTGAAGGTTAATTGGTGACTGATAATTTACTTAGATTTTCAAACTTGGGCTTTATTATGTTTGCTAGTTAAGGTGGACCTTTTTAAACTTGACCGCTGAGTCATTATGATACTTGTCCCCGCCCCTCCCCTTTACCCCCCAACTTTAGCATTTTCCTGCATTTCCTCTTTTAGTACATTCCTGGTGCTAACAGTGCGGCAAAAAGCAGTGTTAAACCATGTAGTGATGTGTACTTGGTATAGACATTCCCCATGTGTGTAAGAACACATTTAGTTTGCTTGAATTTATTTGGATATGAACCTGGGCACCATGTTGACTTTCAGTTCACTTTAGTTTATTGTCACATGTACAGTTTGTTGTGTGCTAACCAGTCAGCAGCAGAAAGAACATACATGATTACAATCAATCCATTTACAGTGTATGGACAGATTTAAGAGTGTGGAGCGATTGTAAGGCGTGTTTGTGGATCTGCTTCTGTGGCCAGCATGCAAACAGTCACCTGTGTTGGGCGCCATCTTGACTTTGATTAGTCCCTGATATTTTATGATGATATTAATTCCTGTTGGTTGCAGTAGATCAAAGTGTCAATTTGATGGTTACGAAGATAGAATTGGTTATTTTATGACTTATTTTGGAAGCGCTGAATAAACCAAAGGCTAAAAGCATTTCAACACTTTGTGTCACTTTTAGCAGTGTCTGAATGGTTACCTGGATTAGATGTATACCTGGATTAGTATATGTAGTTTCGATGTGTTTGGTTACTGAAATCTTTGATCCATGGAGGCCAGGAAACTCCCGGGTTTGATCTCCACTAGTGCTGTTCCAAATAATAATGGGTGTGTTGCAGTATGCTCAAAATGCACACGTTGGAGGAACGATTATTATTGCTACCTACCCTTTATTGCTGTGCAGTGACCTCTGCTGGTACTATCTCTGCAAAAATGTAGATTGCGCTGTTTGAAGGAATGAAATATATATTTTGTGTGGTTCAGATGTTGCAGGCTGTCTAAAGGGCCTGTCCCACTATGGCAAACTAATTTGCAAGTTTAGAAGTTTGCACTCGCCACAAACTCGCAGCATGGTCGACACGTGATCCTAGGAGGTCACTGTAACTCTCCTTCATGCTCGAGGGAAGTTCCCGCAGGCCTCAGTTTGGTCGAGGAAAATTTTTCAACATGCTGAAAAATGTTCCGCAAATAAAAATTGGTCGCGTGGTTCTTTTGAACTCGTAGTGCAGTGGAGTGGGGTCGCCATGTAATTATAGGCAGTCGAGGTAGCCATAGGCAATCCTCTTTGCTGACCGGGCATTTTAATTGGCTCATTGGAGTTTTCAGAACCAAGGAAAACCAAGGACCGGTAATGTTAAATGCCCGCTAAACTTTATTAAAAGTTGTCTGGCTTCTTAAAAGTGTCTCCACTCCTTCTCTCCCCCCCCCCTCCGTTCTCCCCCCCTTCTCTTCCCCCCCTCCCCGATCTCCCCCCCCCTTCTCTTCCCCCCTCCCCGCTCCCTAAAGGACTTACCGTACACTGTGACAGCCATCTTTTACCTTCCTATTGCTATTTTTCTGAAGAAGGGTCTCGATCCGAAACGTCACCCATTCCTTCTCTCCAGAGATGCTGCCTGTCCTGTTGAGTTACTCCAGCACTTTGTGTCACCTTGCTATTTTTCAAGACTTAAGGACCTGTCCCACTTGGGCGTCATTTGCGCGTCACGCAGATGGCGCGCGAAGATTTTGTACATCGCAAAATCCTGGGGCGCAGCGACCGTGTGTCACTGCCTACGTCACCACGCATCATGCGCGCGTAATGCACACCATGCGTGCATCACGTGCATTACGCGCAAATAACGCCTAAGTGGGACAGGCCCTTAACAAAAAGATTTTAAATTCATAGCCAAAATATAAAGCAGAAGTAGGCATTTGTATTTGCATACCAACTGGAAAATCATCTAATGAGGCAGGAAATGGCCATGACCCGCTCCCTAAAGGACTTACCGTACACTGTGACAGCCATCTTTTATCTTCCTGTTCATCGCGGGCGGGTGTGAATTTCAGACAGCGCTCCCCCGCTTTCCCTGGCCCCTGCCTTTGCGATGTGTGTGTGTGTGTGTGTGTGCACTGAAGGTCGATCCACCTCGAGGTTTTTCAGGCGAGTGCCCTCGAGCTTGAAGGTTGAAGACAGTTGCTGAAAAGTCACGTTAGTGGGACATGCCCTTGTAATTATACTTCACCATACAAACTGGAGATTTATTTTTCTTTGGCAGGGAGGGGGGGTGGAGTGGAAGATTAGCACAATAATGTAAGTCCAATCATTTTCTTCCATTGTCCAAGTGCATCAATTTACAGTGGCTTGCAAAAGTTTTCATGCCCCTTGAACTTTTCCACATTTTGTCACGTTACAACCACAAACGTAAATGTATTTTATTGGGATTTTATGTGATAGACCAACACAAAGTGGTGCATAATTGTGAAGTGGAAGGAAAATGATACATGGTTTTCAAATTTTTTTACAAATAAAAAACTGAAAAGTGTCGCGTGCAAAAGTATTCAGCCCCCCTGAGTCAATATTTGTAGAACCACCTTTCGCTGCAATTACAGCTGCAAGTCTTTTGGGGTATGTCTCTACCAGCTTTGCACATCTAGAGACTGAAATTGTTGCCCATTCTTCTTTGCAAAATAGCTCAAGCTCCGTCAGATTGGATGGAGAGCGTCTGTGAACAGCAATTTTCAAGTCTTGCCAGAGATTCTCAATTGGATTTAGGTCTGGACTTTGACTGGGCCATTCTAACACATGAATATGCTTTGATCTAAACCATTCCATTGTAGCTCTGGCTGTATGTTTAGGGTCGTTGTCATGCTGGAAGGTGAACCTCCGCCCCATTCTCAAGTCTTTTGCATACTCTAACAGGTTTTCTTCCAAGATTGCCCTGTATTTGGCTCCATCAACTTTGACCAGCTTCCCTGTCCCTGCTGAAGAAAAGCATCCCCACAGCATGATGCTGCCACCACCATGTTTCACAGTGGGGATGGTGTGTTCAGGGTGATGTGCAGTGTTAGTTTTCCGCCACACATAGCGTTTTGCATTTATGCCAAAAACTTCAATTTTGGTCTCATCTGACCAGAGCACCTTCCTCCACATGTTTGCTGTGTCCCCCACATGGCTTGTGGCAAACTCCAAACGGGACTTCTTATGGCTTTTTTTCAACAATGGCTTTCTTCTTGCCACTCTTCCATAAAGGACCGATTTGTGGAGTGCACGACTAATAGTTGTCCTGTGGCCAGATTCTCCCACCTGAGCTGTGGATCTCTGCAGCTCCTCCAGAGTTACCATGGGCCTCTTGGCTGCTTCTCTGATCAATGCTCTCCTTGCCCGGACTGTCAGTTTAGGTGGACGGCCATGTCTTGGTAGGTTTGCAGTTGTGCCATACTCTTTCCATTTTCGGATGATGGATTGAACAGTGCTCCGTGAGATGTTCAAAGCTTGGGATATTTTTTTATAACCTAACCCTGCTTTAAACTTCTCCACAACTTTATCCTTGGGCTTCATGATGCTGTTTGTTCACTAATGTTCTCTAACAAACCTCTGAGGCATTCACAGAACAGCTGTATTTATAATGAGATTAGATTACACACAAGTGGACTCTATTTACTAATTAGGTGACTTCTGAAGGCAATTGGTTGCACTGGATTTTATTTAGGGGTATCAGAGTAAAGGGGGCTGAATACTTTTGCACGCGACACTTTTCAGTTTTTTATTTGTAAAAAAATTTGAAAACCATGTATCATTTTCCTTCCACTTCACAATTATGCGCCACTTTGTGTTGGTCTATCACATAAAATCCCAATAAAATACATTTACGTTTGTGGTTGTAACGTGACAAAATGTGGAAAAGTTCAAAGGGTATGAATACTATTGCAAGCCACTGTATATTCTAGTAGTCTAAACAAAATGTTTTTAATGCCATATATTGTCACTTGGACTAATTAGGCCTAATTAGATAGAATTGGCAAACTCTACCTAATTAGTCCAATTAACACCATGGAGCACTGGAAGCATATTGTTTATACTGGTAGAACATAAATTGATGTTCTGATACAATTTAAATACATTCTTGAACTTGCATTTGGGGTAAATGAAATTTTTTTTTAATGTAAATTGGTTATCTGTAATATTTTAATGTTCAGCGAGATATATTTAAATGATCTTGTTCAATAAAGAAGTCGGAATTGTGATGCAAAAATAATATGTCTCCACCTATTAGAGGCAAACACACGTTCACTTGAGGTTAAAGCTTTGGTTTTCAATCCCGTAAAGTGTTGGAAAAGTGCTATGTGTGCAGATAGAGGTGCTTCTTTTCAACGAATCGATCTTTTCCATTGATTCAATTTTCATCTGGTGATTCCAACTTAGTTTAGTTTAGAGATACTGTGCGGAAACAGGCCCTTCGGCCCACCGAGTCCGCACCGATCACTGATCCATGCGTTCATGGGGGGAACGTACTGACAGCACCGTACACACAGTCGGGATCAAACCGGGGTCTCCGACGCTGGAAGGCAGCAACTCCACAGCTATGCCACTGTGCCTCCCACGATCTTGGCAGCTAATTTTTCGGACATGTTCTGTCCCAAAATATAATTTCAACATTTCTTCATTTTATTGCTGTATCTTCCCATCCTCTGTGTTGGATACATTTTGCCTTTTAGAGTGATTTCCCTTAGGACAATATTATATTCTCTCAAATGCAATTGCCTCTTAATAAAGCTCTTTCCTTTTTTCAATATATTGAAATTTGTCATGTTTCTGTTACGTTGCATAAACGTGGTAAAAAATGTTGCTTTATGAACAATGTGACTGCCCTTTTCTAATGTTTCTCCTCTCTTCTTCTAGTTACACACCAGTGTTTAATGTGGTGAACAAGTTTCTGCATCAGACAGAGAAGGAGAAGCCAAAAACAGCTGCCATCATGATGATCGGAGTGGCAAAAGAAATTCTTCTTCACAAACAACCTCCACAGTTGGGTTTTTATATTGTTTTCTTGGGAATTTTTGAGAATATAAACTTGCTCTCCCTTTGCTAAGGTTTGCAGAGCGAGAGGTTCTGGTCTTGATTCTGGGTCTGCACTAAGTTTGTAGGTCTTGACGAATGTTATCAATAGTTATAGAGTGATACAGTGTGGAAACAGGCCCTTCGGCCCAACTTGCCCACACCGGCCAACATGTCCCAGCTACACCAGTCGCACCCGCCTGCTTTTGGTCCATATCCCTCCAAACCTGTCCTATTCATGTACCTTCTTAAACGTTGAGCTACCTCCAGTGGCAGCTTGTTCCACTTAGTCTGTTCCTTTGACTCGAATCCCTTGATTTCCTAAAAATCTGTCTAATGAAATCTAAACTTCAGTTCAAGGAAAACTTTGCTTGTGTTTATCCCATTTTATTTTGCCTGCTCAATATCCCAGTAGCCCATTACATTGTAAATGGTTATAAGCTCCATTTTCTGCTACAAATAGCATCAGACAAACTCACTCGTGTTATGCACGAAGATATTGAGAACAGTGTTTAATTTTCCTATTCTTTTGCCCAATTCATCTATTTTATTTTGACAGGGAAGTTTTCAATAAAAATGATCAGACCTCAACTCCCAACCAGGCGGTGCCAATATTTATGCACAGGTAAGATACATAAAGTCTTTGTATTTCTCCTTCTACCGTGGATTACACGGTCCCTTTTCATCTGTATTCTGTAAGAATTTGGAGATTAATCAACTTCTAGCAAATTGTTAATCGAGCAAGCACGTTTATGATGTCTAACAAAAATGGAAAATACTAGAAGCACTCAGCAAGTCAGATTCCTTGAAAGGTGGGTGGGTCTTTGACCTGAAATATTCCTTCAGTTTCTCTTTCCACGGATGCTGGCTGAGTTGTTGGGTGTTTCCAGCATTTCCTGCTTTTGTTTCTGGTTTCCAGCATCTGGAATTTTTTTTAATTTTACATTTTGGATGTTGACTTTTTTTTCAACATTTATTTAAATTCCTTTAACTTTTTTTGGCATGCATTACTAGGAATAAATGCAAGTATATATGTTTGTAAATTGTGTGCTTTTCGTGGTCATAGAATCCTTCTGTAAGAGGTGGCAAAAGGCTGTGGAATAGTCATAATGTCCAACCATTGAAACCTGCTTGTAGTAATATGCTTTAAAATGCATTTTTACTATTTGCTTCATCTTTGTACTTTTCAGGATTTCTTTCTAGGGTGTATTTTGCTCAGTGTTTTCTTTGGTGCTTTAAATGGTTGAGTGTAAGTAAAATGTTTGGAGAATATTACAAACTGAGTCTAATCCTCACTTTCAGTCTACTTGTGTGCACTTCCCAACGGATATCAGTTGGATTTGAGAGTTCAGCTCATGGACCCAGAGATGGAAATCAGCCTACCAGCAGACAATGTAGCATTTATCTTGGAACTTACTGCAAGAAATGTGAATGACACCGATCAAATCCTTCTTTGGTTGTATTGTTTATCAGTGTTAAATAGAATCAAGGTGGCACACATTACATGTTTAAGAAGGAACTGCAGATGCTGGAAAATCGAAGGTAGACAAACGTGCTGGAGAAATTCAGCGGGTGCAGCAGCATCTATGGAGCGAAGGAAATAGGCAACGTTTCGGGCCAAAACCCTTCTTCAGACTGATGTAGGGTGGGGGGAAGAAGAAAGGAAGAGGAGAGGGCAGAGGGAGAGCTGAGAAGGGGAGGGGACAGTGAGGGTTACCTGAAATTGGAGAAGTCAATGTTCATGCCGCTGGGGTAGAAACTGCCCAAGCAAAATATGAGGTGCTGCTCCTCCAATTTCCGGTGGTCCTCACTCTGGCCATGGAGGAGGCCCAGGACAGAAAGGTCGGATTCGGAATGGGAGGGGGAGTTGAAGTGCTGAGCCACCGGGAGATCAGGTTGGTTATTGCGGACCGAGCGGAGGTGTTCGGCGAAGCGATCACCAAGCCTACGCTTGGTCTCACCGATGTAGATCAGCTGACATCTAGAGCAGCGGATGCAATAGATGAGGTTGGAGGAGGTGCAGGTGAACCTCTGTCGCACCTGGAACGACTGCTTGGGTCCTTGAATGGAGTCAAGAGGGGAGGTAAAGCGACAAGTGTAGCATTTCTAAATGACATAGTGTGTTTCATTTTTGTTTTACAGAATCACCGGTGCGTTGCAAAGAATGCTTGTATTGAATGACTTCCCTCCTTATCTGTTTAACAAGTTGAAAACCTTCTATAAATCCCTTGTACTTCCTTCTCATTGCTTTATCTTTACAAATAGGTAGGTGCTTCTGTTATAAATCTGCTGTGTTAATTAGATTTAGACATGCTTTAATATTGAGCACGATGAACAAAGGTGTTTTAAAGTGGCACTTTCTCACCAATAATCAATTTGCCAATGCCCAGTTTGGGTTCTGCCACAAGCACTGAACTCCAGACCTTATCACAGCCTTGGGCCAAATATGGACCCAAGAACTGAACTCTAGAATTGAGTAAAGAATAACTGTCCTTCAGCACTTGTGAGTGTGGTATCAGTGCCCTGGTTAAAATGAGGTTAAAGGTTGGAGTCATTTCTCCCACAAAGGAAGATGCTTGTGAGGGCAATCATTGAGGACCCAGACATCCGTGCAGCAGTTCTTCAGTGCCCAACCATCATCATTGATCTTCATTGCAGCAGAGTTGTGATGTGGGTTCATCAGTGAATAATGTTCAATTCCATTTGCAACTGCTCAGCAAATGAAGTCCCAGACAGTATTCGGGCATGGGCTGTAGACGTGTTAGACAATAACTATCTCCAACAGAAGGGCATCTGAACACCTAGTCTTGACTTTGAAAACATTGTCAATGATAAGCCCTTCAACATCAATATCCTGGGGAATTATAAAAAACTCAAATGAACCAGCCACATAAGAGGCTGAGTATTCTTTTAAAATTGGATGGCTTACCAATATTCCATTTGGTTTCCACTATCTACAACGCAAGTCGTGAAGCGTGGTGCCATATTCCTTGCTTGCACAGCGCCGTCAACTCTTGAGAGGCTCAGCTCTGTTTCGGATAAAGAAGCCCAGTTGATTGGAATTCTACTATCATCCTAAACTTTTGTTTCCAGTGTCATTTTGTACAATGGATGCAATGTCAACCATCTGCAAAACCATCAACAGCTACTCCAATGCTCACAGTATCTTGATTTGGAAATATACAATACTGTTCCTTTGCAGTTACTGAGCCTTAATTTTGGATACCCTTGTCTGTCCAACTGTGCTGTGAGGGTGCCTTCACCTGACGAATTATAGATCTTCAATAAATTGGCTCTCCACAAATTTCTCACGGACAACCAGGAAAGGCAATAAATTCTGGCCCTGACAACAATGGCTGGCTCCAAAAAATAACTGTAGACATTTTTTAAAAAGGTGTGGGTAGCTGCCATTTAAATAGGAGGAAAGAAGAAAGATATTCTCATACATTAATGAAAGCAACAAATGATTGCCCTTGGCTTCTTCCAGTGAATGGGTGGTTCTGTGCTCGGGCAGCTCGTTTCCAAACTAACTGGATTTTCCAACTATTGTAGTGAAATTTAGATAATTGAAAAGCAAACTCTAAAATGTACAAAAGATCTTTCATAAAACAGGAATTTGAGAGGAAATTTATAGTTTTTTTTAATTAATGGAGCAAATCGTCACATCAACACCTCTACTAAAATAAAATGCATAAAACATTCTTTAACTTTTTTATTGATTGCAATTCTCCATTAGTAACCTCAATCTGACCTAACTTTATAGATTGAGATGTGTACAACACAACAAATGTTATTTATTTTAAAGGATACAGTGCTGGAGTAACTCAGCAGGTCAGGCAGCCTCTGGTGAGCATGTTCTCCAGAGATGCTGCCTGACCTGCAGGGTTACTCCAGCACTTTGTATCTTTCTGTGTAAGCCAGCATCTGCATTTCATAGTTTCAAAAATGTTATATTGCTGTTTTGATTATTCTATATTTCAAACTAAGTTTTATAACCAGCTTTCTGATATTAAGCCTGGTATAAAAACAATTGGTCATTTATCTGCCTTGAATATCGTTACAGTCTTAATGTACTATCATGGGAGGATCCATTCCTGACTTCTATTCTCAGGGGTCAAAATATCACTGGACAACGACAAAAGAAAGGCAGAAAAGAAACGTTTTGGGAGGACTTCCCTGTTGTTCATGCACGGGTGGAAAGGATGGAAGCAAGAGAAGAGTAGGTTTCTTTCAGTTCAAATCCAGGTGACAGCACTCGATGGCAAAGTGTGTGGTTTCTTGTAACTGATGGGGGTTTTTTCCTTGTGAGTGTAGCCAAATTCTTCTGTATTCGACTTGAGAATGATTTGTGAACCCTACAAGGCCTGGTTGTATTGATCTTTAATGCTGCAGCAAGGGTGCTGGCTAATGGCTGTGTGCAGGTGCTCACATCTAACCTTTTCAACTACAGGTCCCCCACTGATTTCACCACGCAACTGGTGGTCCGGCACCTTTTAATCCAGACAAAATTACGAGAGGGCACTTGAAATCCCCTCCCGGAAGTCCCCCTGACAGTGTGGTGCCTAGGCCAGGTGAGGCGGCTGATCTCCACCTCAAGGTTGCCACGCCGATAGGTGGGTCGAATTTGCCCCCCTGCAGCCAGGGCTCTGTATCTCCGGCCCGGCTGGAGGCGACAGATCAGTCCCATAGCCGACTTTACCAGCCTAGGCAGACTGTTCCGATACCGTTGGACTCCTCTTGGAGGCTGTGACCTCTGTTGGTTTTGCCAAACTGTTAATCCAGAAAGGAAGACAGACACAAAAAGCTGGAGTAACCACGGGACAGGCAGCCTCTCTGGAGAGAAGGAATGGGTGACGTTTTGGGTCAATACCCTTCTTCAGACTGTAGTTCCAGAAAAGCTCTGGAACCAAGGGTTTCAGACAATCAGTGGTGGACCTGTATATATTGAAAAGTAGTTGGAGAGTAAGTGGAAAACAAATGTTGCTTCATCTGCCTCTTGTGGCAATGCTCAGGAGTCCAATGCAAAGTGCAACCAAACACATAGTTCAAGTATCCTGAATTAAGGGTTTGAAGAAGTGTTACGACCCAAAATCCATGTTCTTCAGAGATGTGGTCTAACTCACTGTGTTACTCCAGTAGTTTTGCTTTTCCTGAACTAAGCATTTGGTTGCACTTCGCACCTGACCCCTCAGCTTTCCCTCGTATGATATAAGCAGTGTGGCCTCAGCTGATTTGATCATTGATCTTGAATTTAAAACTTTAATCACATGTGACTCATTTTTCTTTATTTCAATTTTATTAATTTGTGGAAGCTTGAGGTATTTTTAAAAAGATCTACCTTTATCCCTGCTCACTTTTCATCAAGAATTCCACACAAGATGGAGTGGGTCACGTGGTACTAATAAACGTGGGGGCTAGGTGGCAAAAACCTTTTTAAAACTTTATTTTAAAAATAATTCTAGTCATTTACATTTATTTGAACTGTTTTTAAATGTTTCTTTAAAAAGGTCTTACAGGGAAGAATGCTTTTAAGGTGGGGGGAATGTTATCCTGGCAGCTCTAACAGATTCCATCCATTATGCGTCTAATGCAGGGGTTCCCAACCGTTTTCGTCCCATTTACCCCCCTGGCAACTTTAATAGCACATAACAATGTTATTTCACTTATTTAAGAACAACTAATGATGAACAGATACCGATATACCAGAACCAAACAGTCAGTCAATGAAAATAAATATGTACAATACAATACAATGAACTTTATTTTTCCGTTAGGAACTTTGGTTTCTGCAGCCATACAACAAAAATAAACAATTTTACAAGACACACAACCAACTCAATTCACACAGGCATCCATCACAGTGAATCTCCTCCTCACTGTGATGGAAGGCAAAGTCTTGTCTCTCCCCTGCTCTCCATCCTCTCCCGATGTTAAAGCCCTCCGTGGGCGAAGCAAATCCCGCGGCCGTTAAAGCCGCGCCGGGCGATGTCAGGCCCCGCTCCGGGTCGTTTTCAGCCCCACAACTCGGGCTGGAGAAGCTGCTGCCGCGGGAGCTCCAAAAAGCGGTCTCCCACCAGGGACCCGCGAGCTCCCAATGTCACCGTCCACAGGCCTGCAGCTGGAGCCTCCGAAGCCCGGTCGTAGCCGCGCGCCACCACAGCTCCCCACGCTCCGAGGCCGGCCAGCCCCACGTACAAATCCAGAATCAGCAAATTTACCCTGGGGGTAAATTTACCCCAGGTTGGGAACCCTTGGTCTAATGCAATGAAATTGGCAAACAAATATTTTATGTTTTTCTGGAAATAAAAGTTCGGGTAAGGCTGAAGTAAAATGAATAATTGCGCAACTTCAGAGTTATTTGCTCGGTAATCATTCAATTGGATGCTGCAAGATGCCTTCTCGGCTGGACATGTTGCAGAGGATTTCCTAGAGACATGTTTGCAATGGTTTATATACTTGGTGTAACAAATGCAAACCTGACACCTAACTAGTTTAAATATTTACCTTTCAGGTACAGAGAGTTGGTTCGATACCTACGAGTGATAAAATGCAATGATACATTAAAGTTAGTATGCACTTTTTCTCAATCTGCACATCAATGGTTTAACTATTGAACAGTGCTCTGTTTTTTCTCTTTTAAACAACACTTGTCAGTGTTTTATTTTCATTTAAAGCATCTTAAAGTAATGCATGTGACGAGCTGCTTTTTCCTCTTTTGATCAGGTTACGAGCCCTGCGGGACAAAGTTCCCTTCTACTTCTGCAAGTATGGAGATTTTAATTCGGCTGCGCAGTCATTTCATCTAAGTTCCAGCCTTACGTGCTGCATCGCGTGCCGTTTAACACCTTACCAGTACAAGGTGTACTTAAAAATTCTCAGGACCGGAACTGTACCTTCTAGTTGTGAACTTTCAGACAGTGGGCAATGGGTGCATGTGGAAGGTTAGTGTCTAATCTCTATCTCCTAATCAGGAGACTTTGCACTGTGATACACTTTTTAAATGTGTATAAGTTGCTTTGTTCACAGCATGGCAATTTCATTTTCACATTTTCTGTTTATAGGTGGTAAATTGTTGAAGAGCTGTATACTGCTAAAATGTTCACTCAGGATCTTATTTGTCAATGCCGTTCTCTACAGAGATGTAAGTACTGTGAGACCTATTGTACATCCTGAATAACGTTTTAATAATTTATTTATTTCACATTTGTCTACTTCCAAGTATTACTTCAGCTTCCAGTGATTTGTATCACAATTGTAAATATTTAGACTTTTGAGATCCAGCGCGGAAACGGGCCCTTCGGTCCACCGAGTCCGCTTCGACCAGCGATCACCCTGTACAATAGCGCTATCCTACACACTAGGGCCAATTTACCATTTTTCCACAAAACCAATTAGCCGACAAACCTGTACGTCTTTAGAGTGTAGGAGGAAACCGACGTGGTCACAGGGAGAATGGACAAACTCCGTACAGACAGCACCCGTAGTCGGGATTGAACCCGGGTCTCTGGTGCTGTGGGGCAGCAACTCTACCACTGTGCCATCTTGCTTCCCCCTTCAGTGTGAGAACAGTATTGTACCTCAGTTATGAAGGACAGTGCTGGAGTAATTCAGCGGGTTAGGGAGCATCTTTAGAGATCAGAAGGAAGAAGGGTCTCAACCCGAAACATCACCTATTCATGTTCTCCAGCGATGCTGCCTGACCTGCTGAGTCATCTGCCATCTACAAGCATAAGTTTTGTCACAGAGAACCTACAAAGCTATAATGTGTCTATAGATTCATAGGGTCATACAACACTGAACATCCCCTTACCCATACTGGCTAAGGTGCCCCAACTATGCTCGTCTTGTTTGCTGGCCTATATCCTCTAAGTTTTCCCTTTCCATGTGTAGCGTTATTTATTCTACTTGTTCTTGTCCTGAATGGCTTCAATTTATGTTCTTGTTCTCACCTTGAATTTGTGACGCAAGTCCAGGATGATTTCCTAATTGCTCCCAAAATGGTAAAGAAATATATATATATATGTGTGTGTGTGTATGTGTGTGTGTATATATACATACATACATACACACACACACACATATATATATATATGTGTGTGTGTGTTTATATATATATATATATATTCTAGTTTGGGGGGGGGGAATTATGTATGTGTATATATATGTGTGTGTGTGTTTATTTATATATGTATGTGTATACATATTCTAGTTTTGGGCAGGCAAAAATATTTTTTGAATGCTGCGGTTTGCAAAACTGTAACCTTCACACATCAGCAAGTGGGGTCTGAACTTTGAGCAGGCTGAGAGATTTTATAATGATATGTGGTCAATGTCTCTGCTTCTTTCAGGTTCACTGCTGGAGCCGACTGATTCAAGTTCACTCCAATTATTTTTCAATGGAAGCTGATGTACTACAAGTGCCCCCAGCTGGATTTGTGAAAGTAAATTTAAACCCAGTAACCAAACTACAGTAAAGTGATAATGTTTTAATCACAGGTTATCTGGGCATTGGTTATTTGTTGGAGCTAGTACTGTGCAAACTGCTAACACATTAACTACTTTGTAAACAGCGATTTGTAAAGTTGTGTATCTTTGATTGTTAAATGCCTTGAGACATCCTAAGATTGTGAAAGATGCTTTATAATTGAAATCCTTTTGTTTTTTTCATAATAATATTAATAATGGAAGGTTACAGGTCTAATGCAGCAGAATGGGGTTGGCCTAGATAGCACAAATGAGGTGAATCAGTATAATTCCATTTTATTTGCGTAAATGCAAAAGGTGCAGAGTGTAAATCCACCACTAGTTGCTAATATTTATCACTGAAAATTACTTGTTCTGCTAATGTAAACGTCTTGTGTTGACTACAATAAAATGTTATCTGAAATTTAGCATAGAGTTGTTTTTTTTAAACATCCCTTTCACAAATAATCATATTAAAACTTTCTTCTCAGAACACTGCTATCCTTGCTGCATCAGTTCTTGAAGATCTGAAAAGTGGAATAGTCGGCCTGCCTAAGCCATTTTCCTCAGTGGTAGGTGAAGAGGCCATTTTTCTAAATAACCCTAGAGAATTGTATTGATTACAATTGTATAACTATCAAGAGAGAGCCCTTGGGGCTAACGGATTCAAGGGATATGGGGAAAAACCCAGAACGGGGTACTGATTTTGGATGATCAGCAATGATCATACTGAAAGATGGTGCTGGCTCGAAGGGCCGAATGGCCTACTCCCCCTAGTTTCTATGTATAGAATTGTATTGTAGATTCTGTGATATGGGATGCCTCAATTTTATTAAGTGAGAATATTCTTGGTAATTAAGATTCTTTGGGGTGCAGCCATGAAGAGTTAGTAATTTCACTGTACCCAGATGCATGTGACAATAAAGTATTATTGATTTTTGGTATCATAGCAAAACACTAAAGTTCTGGAGTAACTCAGCGGGTCGGACATCATCTCTGGATGTCATGGATTGGTGTTGGGTTGGGTCTTGACATGAAACTCCAGCTATCCATGACCTTCAGTGATTGTGCCTAACCTGCTGAGTTCCTCCAGCACTTTGTGTTTTGCTCAAGTTTCCAGCATATTGGGCTCCATAATTGGGAAAATATATCCCAAAGGCATGTACGTTTAAACACATCATCTAATAATAGCTGCAGACAGTCATTTGAATTTTTTTTCTGTTAAGCAATATTGAACTTGCAAGATAACTTTGAAACTTGGTGTGCACGTTTGCCAGGCATAAAGTTGAATTATTCTGAAAATGAGAGCATGTATATTAAACTTCAGTAGTAAGTAGGCAAGTACTACAAAAGAGCAAAGAGGTCCTTCTGCAGTTGTACACAGCCCTAGTGAGACCACACCTGGAGTATTGTGTGCAGTTTTGGTCCCCTAATTTGAGGAAAGACATTCTTGCTATTGAGGGAGTGCAGCGTAGGTTTACAAGGTTAATTCCCGGGATGGCGGGACTGTCATATGCTGAGAGAATGGAGCAGCTGGGTTTGTACACTCTGGGGTTTAGAAGGATGAGAGGGCATCTCATTGAAACATATAAGATTGTTAAGGGCTTGGACATGTTCCCGATGTTGGGGGAGTCCAGAACCAGGGGCCACAGTTTAAGAATAAGGAATAAGCCATTTAGAACGGAGATGAGGAAATACTTTTTCTCACAGACAGTGGTGAGTGTGGAATTCTCTGCCTCAGAGGGCAGTGGAGGCAGGTTCTCTGGATGCTTTCAAGAGAGAGCTATATAGGGCTCTTAAAAATAGTGCAGTCAGGGGATATGGGGAGAAGGCAGGAACGGGGTACTGATTGGGGATGATCAGCCATGATCACATTGAATGGCGGTGCTGGCTCGAAGGGCCGAATGGCCTACTCCTGCACCTATTGTCTAAAAGCATAGATCAAGCAGACATAAAACGTGAAGGTCCTGTATTTGTTTTGACAATCTCGTGCAGATTGGGATGACAACTGCTAATGAATGATGTTTCTATTTCCAGCTTCATCGGGAGGCTACGTTGATTCTGGTGACAATGGCTGCTGCTCAGATGTTGCATAAGAATATCTCCATGATGAAATTAGTTCTGCCATTAATTGTAGCTTATGGGGTAAGAACAGTTTGATTATTGTAATGAGTATTTTATTTATTTTGTTTAGTTTAGAGAAGCAAGCGCGGAAACACCGAGACCATGCCAACCAGCGATCACCTTGCACACTGCTAGCACTATCCTACGCACTAGGGACAATTTACAATTTTTTACCAAAGCCAGTTAACCTGCAAACCTATACGTCTTTGCAATGTGGGAGGAAACCTGTGCAGGTCACAGGGAGAACGTACAAACTCTATACAGACAGCACCCGTAGTCAGGATTGAAACCTGGTCTCTGGTGCAGTAAGGCAGTAACTCTACCGCTGCCCACTAATTCTCTTGAAATGGTCTTCCCTTTTCCGATGGCATTTGATAGATGTACCGTATGGAACGAGGTGATGGTCCATAGCTATTGCTTTTCCTTCCTCTGCTATTGAATTTGTTATAGTTTCACAAAACCATTTTGTGCGTCCTCTTGTAATTCAGTGTGTTTCCTCTATGTGTAGAAAAACATGTCATGTTGACGATGTTTTGTTTTTTGACCTTTATGATTTTCGATTGTGTTTTCTGTAACCGCATTAGGTAAAGGCTCGACTACTCTCTTACTGAAGTCTACTATTTTCATTTCTGCACCACTGCTTATTTTTGTGATACTTTTACTTTCCCCTCCTGTTCTTAAAGAGTGTTGATCTCAGCTGAAGTGTAATTCCACACTTTTCTGGGTCTCCATTCCCAATTACAGACTGAGAACTAAGATTTGGGAAAGATATCAGTATGACTTTTCCCCCCAAAAAAGTTAGTTTTGGAAAATGAATAAATATTTGACAGGGTTTTATTGACAACTTTTGAAATTGGGCTTTAAGAAAGTTGCTGATTCAGATTATCACTCTCAAAGAATGAGTAATAATGAATACGTTTATTGGCCAAGTATTCACATACAAGGAATTTGCCTTGGTGCTCTGCCCGCAAGTGACAACATAACATACAGTGACAGACTTTAATAGATTGTGGAGGAACTATTCCCTCCACCACCTATTCCCTCCCTACCTCCAGATTCAGCGACAGTTTCTTCCCAGCTGTTATCAGGCAACTAAACTGTCCTCTCACCAGCTAGAGTGCAGTCCTGACCTCCCATATCCTTTACTGGAAAACCTCGAACCATCTTTTATCGGACTTTATCTTGCAGTAAATGTTTTACCCTTTATTCTTTATCTGTAGACTGGACAGCTTTAATTGTAATCATGTCTAGTCTTTTTGCTGTCTAGACAGCACGCACATAAAGCTTTTCACTGTATCCCGGTACACGTGACAATAATAAACTGGTAAAATCTAGCTGTCACTGTTCCACCAGCCGTGAATATGTGGCCCTAACAGCTTAGCAAGATGTGTAGGAAGCAACTGCAAATGTTGGTTTACACCGAAGATAGACACAAAATACTGGAGTAACTCAGTGGGTCAGGCAGCATGACTGGAGATAAGGAATAGATGGGGTTTTGGGTCGAGATCCTTCTTCAGACGGACAGGCTGCAGATAGGGAAACTAGAGGTGTCAAAAGGTACAGAACTTTTTAAACTCTAGGGTGACCGTGGCCATGGTGACTGCATGCTGAACGAACATCATACAGCGTGGAAACAGGCCTTTCAACCCAACTTGCCCACATCGACCATAGATACATAGATACATAGATACATAGAAAATAGGTGCAGGAGTAGGCCATTCGGCCCTTCGAGCCTGCACCGCCATTCAATATGATCATGGCTGATCATCCAACTCAGTATCCTGTACCTGCCTTCTCTCCATACCCTCTGATCCCTTTAGCCACAAGGGCCACATCTAACTCCCTCTTAAATATAGCCAATGAACTGGCCTCAACTACCCTCTGTGGCAGAGAGTTCCAGAGATTCACCACTCTCTGTGTGAAAAAGTTTTTCCTCATCTCGGTCTTAAAGGATTTCCCCCTTATCCTTAAGCTGTGACCCCTTGTCCTGGACTTCCCCAACATCGGGAACAATCTTCCTGCATCTAGCCTGTCCAACCCCATAAGAATTTTGTACGTTTCTATAAGATCCCCTCTCAATCTCCTAAATTCTAGCGAGTATAAGCCAAGTCTATCCAGTCTTTCTTCATATGAAAGTCCTGACATCCCAGGAATCAGTCTGGTGAACCTTCTCTGCACTTCCTCTATGGCTATAATGTCCTTCCTCAGATTTGGAGACCAAAACTGTACGCAATACTCCAGGTGTGGTCTCACCAAGACCCTGTACAACTGCAGTAGAACCTCCCTGCTCCTATACTCAAATCCTCTTGCTATGAAGGCCAACATACCATTCGCTTTCTTCACTGCCTGCTGCACCTGCATGCCTACTTTCAATGACTGGTGTACCATGACACCCAGGTCTCGCTGCACCAACATGCCCCATCTACACTAGTCCCACCTGCCTGCATTTGGCCCATATCCCTCCAAACCTGTCCAATCCATGTACCCGTCTAATTGTTTCTTAAACGTTGCAATGGTCCCTGCCTTGACTACCTCCTCTGGCAGCTCGTTGCACACGCCCGCCACCCTTTCTGTGAAAGAGTTACCCCTCGGATTCCCATTAAATCTTTCCCCCTTCAACGTAAACCTGTGGCCTCTAGTCCTCAATTTCCCCTGCTCTTTGCAAGAGACTCTGTGTGTCTACCCAATCTATTCCCCTCATGATTTTATACTCTATAAGATCACCCCTCATCCTCCTGCGCTCCAAGGAATAGAGACCCAGCCTGCTCAACCTCTCCCTGTAGCTCAGACCCTCGAGTCCTGGGCAGGTTAATGGAGAATACATGTCGCTCGGCAGAAGTGTCTCCCACACCATCCATCCCTTTGACGATTATTGGGTATTGACAGATTGGGCACTGGCATAACTGAGAATGGAAGCCAAAGGCGGTCCATGTGTAGATAAGTAGCTCATGTAGACTAATAAGATCATAAGTGATAGGAGCAGAATTGGGCCACTCGGCCCATCAAGTCTATTCCGCCATTCAATCATGACTGATCTATCTATCCCTCCTAACTCCATTCTCCTGCCTTCTCCCCATAACCTCAGACTCCCGTACTGATCAAGAATCTATCTCTGGCGTAAAAATAGGTGGCCCCCTGACTAGTCTGAAGAAGGGTGTTGACCCGAATCGTCACCCATTCCTTCTCTCCAGAGATGCTGCCTGTCCCGCTGAGTTACTCCAGCATTTTGTGTCCAAGTCATATTCTGATTTGATATGCTTTGTGATATTTTCAGAAGAATTTCTGGGCTCTGAAGCTCCTATTTGACAGCCTGAGCACGAAAGAGGAAATCCTGCACAATTTCTGCGCCGTTCTGAGCAGCAACATTTATATACATAGAAGCATGGTGATTGATGTGTAAGTACTAATTTGCCACCACCACCACCAGCAGCAGTCGATCAGGATTTTTGACAGCTCAACCACTTGCATAGATGCTGGCGTGGAACTGAATTGTTGAATACTGTTTTGCACGATTAGTGGGGCACTTCTGCATATGTGCTTTAATATTTCGGGCATTTAATAAGTAATTTCCAATATACTTATTACTGAATCGCTTTAAGTATTTGAATACAATTATTTTGAATGTGATTCATTGCATGTTTTTTGTGCTTTTATGGCAAGATTATCTTTTAGAAAGCTTTTGTATCCCACAAGCTTTTGGAGTGATACATCGTGGAAACGGGCCCTTCACCCCAACTTGCCCACACCGGCCAACATGTCTCAGCTACACTCGTCCCACCTGCCTGTGCTTGGTCCATATCCCTCCAAACCTGTCCTATCCATGTGCCTGTCTCACTGCTTCTTAAACGTTGGGATAGTGCCAGCCACAACTACCTCCTCTGGCAGCTTGTTCCATACACTCACCACCCTTTGTGTGGAAAAAGTTACCCCACAGATTCCTATTAAATCTTTTCCCCTTCACCCTAAGCTTATGTCCACTGTTCCTCGATTCACCTACCCTGGGCAAGAGACTCTGTGCATCTACCCGAACTATTCCTCTCATGATTTTATTCACCTCTTTAAGATCACCCCTCATCCTCCTGCACTCCAGGGAATAGAGACCCAGCCTGCTCAACCTCTCCCTGTAGCTCAGTATCCTATATCTTTGTATCCTATAACTCTGACCTTGAGGACCATTGTTGAACCTTTCTCCCATCAGAATGTCACTGTAATTGTGGCTACTGGGAGTTTCATTTGCAATCGCATGCAAAGCACTGATTATTCAAAGACATTCTGGAAGGCAAATTAAGCTCTATTTGGCTGAAATATTTATCTTGCCACTAACACCATAGTAAAATAAATGTTTACCAGCATTAGCAATCCTATTTCCTGCAAAGCCCCCTTAGAAGATATTACTCAAAGCTCAATTCTAGTCCTTTGCAGGACTAGAATTGAGGAAAAACAGATGAGGAAAAACTTTTTCACACAGAGAGTGGTGAATCTCTGGAACTCTCTGCCACAGAGGGTAGTTGAGGCCAGTTCATTGGCTATATTTAAGAGGGAGTTAGATGTGGCCCTTGTGGCTAAAGGGATCAGGGGGTATGGAGAGAAGGCAGGTACGGGATACTGAGTTGGATGATCAGCCATGATCATATTGAATGGCGGTGCAGGCTCGAAGGGCCGAATGGCCTACTCCTGCACCTATTTTCTATGTAAGTTATTATTCTCCTTTAAAACATCCCACTGCCTCCAGTGGTATTGTCAAGATTACATTTTCATGATTATTGCTAAAATTCGAATCAGAAATGTACAACTATTTTAATGTGTGTTTCTTTTAACTTTTAGGGTTAAGTGTCACGATGCCAACTATGTCTCTGACCTTGTGACTCTCTTTCTGTCTTTTGAACAAACTACCGTTCAATCCTTGAGCATTCCTGTTCTCAACGTTCTTGTGGAGGAGTGGCATGAGTGAGTATTTATTTTGTCTACAAAAATTGCATCGTATATTTCAACTAATATCAGACATCTGAAAGTATTTGTGTAGGAAGGAACTGCAGATGCCGGTTTACACCGAAGTTTGACACAAAATGCTGGAGTAACACAGCGGGTCAGGCAGCATCTCTGGAGAGAAGGACGTTTCTATAGTGTGACGTTTCAGGTCGAGTCTGAAGCAGGGTCTCGACCTGAAACGTCATCCATTCCTTGGTACAGTGGAATTTGTTAGTCTTCAAGTTGGTGAATGGTTGAGAATATTTCTGCCATTTGCAGTATACACGAGGTGTGCGCTGATGGGTTTTCCTGTGCACCCCCCATTTTAGTGTTGTCGGTGTTATTTCCTTTCCAAAATGTTTCAATTCTGATAAGTAGATTCCTTTGTGACACCATAACTGGAATGGTTTTTTTACCAGATATTCGAGTGCATTGATTTTTTTAAACTTATGGGTTTTAACCCAGTTTTGGGAACTGTCTACCCTCCTTCCCCGGCCACGCCCCCCCCCTCCCCCCGAGAGCTTGTCTACCGTGACAGGTTGTTTGACCCGAGGTGCCATCAGGGAATATATGATCGTGGTCCCTTACCTATCCACCCATTCTTCAGTGTGTCGGAAGGAACTGCAGATGCCGGTATAAACCAAAGGTAGACACAAAATGCTGGAGTAATTCAGCGAGACTGGCAGCATCTCCCGAGAAAAGGAATGGGTGACGTTTCGGGTCAAAGCCCTTCTTCATACCCGAAGTCTTCAGAGTCTGAAGAAGGGTGACTCGAAACGTCACCCATTCCTTTTCTCCAGTCTTTTGTGTCTGTCACCCATTCTTCAGCTCAGATTTGCCAACCCAATTGCT
Source organism: Malacoraja senta (assembly GCA_038087875.1). NCBI lineage: Eukaryota > Metazoa > Chordata > Chondrichthyes > Rajiformes > Rajidae > Malacoraja > Malacoraja senta. Next base: position 77,510,885 of record CM075981.1, on the reverse strand, counting down.
ATGCAATGGTAATCCAGTGGTAATCCAGTTGCAACCTAACTATGAAGATTAGAATGATCCAATTTTAGGTAACCTCTAATCTCCCCCCCCCCCCCCCCGCCATTGTTTGCAAATGTACACAGCAGTGTGTAAATAGTAATTTTATTTTTTACAGTCACTCTGGTTTCAAATTGGTGCCAGGTTGGTACTGTAAGAATGGGATATTAAATTACCATGGTACGCACAGGAGACTTGGCAGGCATCTTTTTCCCCATACCATTATTCTAGGAGGGATATTGTCATTAGTGTCTAAGATACTAAATCTTACACTTCCACCAGTTTGCATCACATTTTTTTTATATAATCTAAATTGTGACTCTATTTTTCACAGATTCAAAACTAAGGAACATCTATGGATACAATCTCTTCATAGTTTCCTACAGACTAAGGTATGGCTTTGATTTAAACTTGTCAAGTCAAATAAGGAAAAATACATCATAGTTCCTTTGGCATTAGTTCGGCAACAGATATGGTTTAGGTTTTGTTTATTATTGTCACATAAAGTCATAAGTGATAGGAGCAGAATTAGACCATTCGGCCCATCAAGTCTACTCCGCCATTAAATCATGGCTGATCTATCTCCCCCTTCTAACTACATTCTCCTGCCTTCTCCCCATAACCACTGATCAAGAATCTATCTATATCTGTTGTACAAATATCCTCCACAGTCTCCACTTGGCCTCCACAGTCTTCCGTGGCAATAAATTCCATAGATTCACGATCCTTTAACTAAAGAAATTCCTCCTCGTCTCCTTCCTAAAGAACGTTCTTTAATTCTGAAGCTATGACCTCTGGCCGTAGTCTCTCCCATTAGTACAATAGGTAGAGCAAAGGGGAAGATACAGAAGGCAGAATTGTATTGTAATAATAATGATAATGGATGGGATTTATATAGCGCCTTTCTAATACTCAAGGCGCTTTACATCGCATTATTCATTCACTCCTCAGTCACACTCGGTGGTGGTGAGCTACTTCTGTAGCCACAGCTGCCCTGGGGCAGACTGACAGAAGCGTGGCTGCTAATCTGCGCCTACGGCCCCTCCGACCACCACCAATTACTCACACACATTCACACACATTCACACGCAGGCAAAGGTGGGTGAAGTGTCTTGCCCAAGGACACAACGACAGTATGCACTCCAAGCGGGATTCGAACCGGCTACCTTCCTGTTGCCAGCCGAACACTTAGCCCATTGCGCCATCTGTCGTATTGTAGTGCATCAATTCCTTAGACAAGGTCCAATGTCCTCAGTGGGGTAGAGATGAGTTGAGTATGTGGAAGGAAGTCTGATAACAGAGGGGAAGAAGCGGTTCTGGTGGTGCACGCCTTCAAACTTCTGTACCTTCTCCCAGACGGGAGCAGGGAGAAGGAGGAATGTAAGGAGTGCTCGAAGTAAACCGTATCTCGCTGTATTTGTGTTACAGGAGAGGGGAATTCCTGGCTTTGTTTGACTTTGTACGACAGCTCTGCGTCACTTTGACAGTCGGCTGCTTCATTTATCATGTATTTTATTTCCCGCTTTTCAGGTTGTTCCAGCCATGGAAATGGTCAACACTGCACAGTTTGTTGAATTACGGAATAAACTAAATCGGATACTTTAAAGCCAAGGTTGACACATCCTAGAAACCATCCACAAGCCATGAATGGTGGATTGCCATGGCAATGGACCTTGTTACACCATGACTGCGAAAGTTGCTCCCGAAAAGTATTGCAATGACTTTAAAATTTAATCAGCATTTTCATACAAACCAAGAAAACGAGGCACAAATAGAAAGCCTACAGCTTTTGAAAAATTTTGTTATCTTTTGATATTTTTCCAGGTTTATAAAATAGTCGGTGAAGATATTCGCGTTTTATTACGAAACTGTTTAAAATATTGGCTCCGAGGATTTCTATAAGTAAAGGTAATTTATCCTGATTTTGTCGTTACCGTTTTTAATGATATTGTGCTCCAATTGTCGGTGATATTTGGGGAGAGAGTGGAGGGAAATAAATCGAGCAAGAAATGGTTGTGGAGATGGGATGGCGGGAGGGAGCATGGTCGCCTTATAAATATTTATTTATTTTCACTTTCTTAGTGAATGTTCACGAAAGGTATAGCGCGAGCATACTTGTTTTTCGGTATTGACTTGTGCAACTTAAACAAAGAGAATAAAGCAAAATGCCATTCTTAATATAGAAATGCCTGGGAGGTTAACAAAGGCCACCTTTCCGCCTTGAGTTATTCTGATGGTTCTTGTTTTACATTATTGTAGACAGTGGTCGGACAGAAACATGGACAGTTTAAGAAGGGGTTGAATTGCTCACAAAGTCTTTGTCAAGAAAAGAATTGTATAGTGGGAGATAATGTAGGCCCTCAACCTTTTACCAGGGATGGCTTGATGAAGAAAAATCAAACGCCTCAATCTCTGCCAAGGGTTCAATAATTCAAAATCAACATGCAAGTCATCCAGCAAATGACCAATAATTCTACATGGAAAAGTGAAAGTGCCCAACAGAATTCATCCCCCCCCCCCCCCCCCCATTTTAAATAACATTTAATAAACTCCTTCGACCAAAAAGATTGTTAAATGTTCCTGGTTGAAACAGCCCTGTGTTTGAAAGAGTGAGTCAAAATTTGTTCCCAATGTGGTAATTTCTTTTAAAACATGTTGGATGTGGTTAATGTTATCAGCACAGTCGTCACCACTAAGTCAAGGTTATGGTTTGAAGTCCCGCAACAGACTCTTCAGCATAGAAACTAAAACCAACCCGTCAATAGAGTACTGAGAAAGTGTTGCCTTATAGGTAACTAACAAGGGCACGCTCCACAAATGGGGGAACATCAAGTTACTGTTGTGGGATCGTTTGGGGGAAATGGAGAGGGTTTTCATCTGTGACTGGTCAAAATTTATCCCTTTAACAATATCGCCAAAGCAGATTATGTGCTTATTGTCTCATTGATGTTTGTGGGAACCTGTGCTTCTCAAAATGGCTCACGTATTCCCTCCATTACAGCTCGGGTTACATGAAAAAAACATATTTCATTGAGTGTAGAAACAAGCAACCGCAGATGCTGGAATCTTGTGCAAAGTGCGGGAGTAACTCCGCGGGTCTGGCAGCGTCTGTGGAATGAACGGACAGGCAACGTTTTGGATCGGGACACTTTTTCACACTGATTGTAGTAGGGAAGCGCTGTATCTCCTTTCCAGCATTCCCCTTTCCTCCCCTCCCCCACACTGCAATCAGTCTGAAGAAGGGTCCTAATCCGAAACTTCACCCGTCCATTCCCTCCACAGATGCTGCCTGACTTGCTGTGTTACTCAAACACTGTGTTTCACTGATTGCAAAACAGTTCAGGGCATCACAGAAGTGATTTTTTAAAAGTCCTGTATCAATCTAAGCCTTTCCCATTCAGGATCTTGTGTGCCGTTGTGTATGACATTTTGTGCTGTGGAGATGGGAAATAACAAATACACACAACTCTTGATCAGATACTCAACTCATTTTAATTTGTATTGGTTATAATTATAATGCAGAATTTTCCAGTAATTAAAATATTGGTTCCATTGCCGACCTGTGAGCTTAGATATAATGTATAGGAAAGAACTGCAGATGCTAGTTTAAATTGAAGGTAGACACAAAATGCTGGAGTAACTCAGCAGGTCAGGCAGCATCTCTGGAGAGAAGGAACGGGTGACGTTTTGGGTCAAGACCCTTCTTCAGTCTGAATTTTGAGACATAAAATGCTCCAATTTTGTGTCTCACTTAGATATACTCTTCTGCAGCAGAACAATGTTGCAAGAGCTAAGCTTCAATCTGACGAAGGGTCCGACCCTAAACGTCACTTATTCATTTGCTCCAAAAATGCTGCCTGACCCGCTGAGTTACTCCAGCATTTTGTGTCTGTCTTTGATATCAACCAGCATCTGCAGTTCCTTGTTAAGGCAACGTTTTTGCGCTACGGCTTGCTAATCTGATTCAGCTCTCCATTTAATATTCTGTTTTACCATCTAGCAAACTCAATTTGTATTTAAAAACATTGTCAAGCTGATGTTTATTTGAAAGATTTACGTCAACCATTTTGATTTTGGAAAAGGTTCATAATGGGAGCAGCATGCGAGTGTTTGAGTCCATTTTGTTCGTATTTGACTTTACATTTTCTGTTTGGCACTTTCCTGCAGAGTAAACCTCTTAATTCAATATAATTTCGTGAAGGGTCTTCAGTGATGATGGTTCTTAAAAAGGAGAACAAAATCTTTAACCTTCAGGACAATCCTTTTTTTAATTTTTTTTATTCATCAGAATTTTGTAAATGCTGAGGTATTGTACAGTTACATAACTTGACATTGATATGGTTTCTCGTTGAAGTTGAATACATGACACTTTGGCCTTTTGTCCTGTGGTTTTTATGTATATATTACTGTGGCAAAAGCCAAGCCTGTTTGCAAATAACGATTCTTGTAGAAGCTAAATAGTTGACTCGTGTCAAAGTACTTTGTTCCAATTTTTTTAAAAGAAAGCCTTATATATTCTTCTAGCGTTTCTGTACCATTCATATCTTTTAAAATCTGTATTTGTATGTAATCCCTCAATAAATTTTTCAATTCCGTTTCTAAAAAAATGTTGTGTTTTGTAGGTGGGGTGATGGAGGGAATGTTGTGCCACTTGGATTACAAACAACAGACATGTTTCCAATGGTAATATTCCACAATGGAAGTAGGAGTGGGTAGGTGACGTTTCAAGTCAAGATCATTCTTCGTCTAAAGAAGGGTCTGACCCCTTGATTCTTGATTAGTACAGGTGTCTGAGGTTATGGGGAGAAGGCAGGAGAATGGGGTTAGGAGAGATAGATCAGCCATGATTGAGTAGGCTTGATGGGCCGAATGGCCTGATTCTACTCCAATCACTTGTGATCCTAAATGTCACATGCCCCTTCCGCAGATGCTGCCTGACCCGCTGAGTTCCTCCAGCACTTGGTATTTCGCTCAAGGTTCCAGCATCTGCATTTCCCTGCATCTCTAAGTTCAGCATGTTTGTCTTTATCGAAAATAGGTTTTCCAAGGAGTATGTTTCCATATTTTATCAATTAACCCAATAAATTCAAATCCTGATAACGTTGGGCCCAGCATGATTTTAACAGGTGAAACCGGCAGGACAGAAGAATAAGGGGTAAGCTATTTAGAACGGAGATGAGGAAACACTTTTTCTCACAGAGAGTGGTGAGTCTGTGGAATTCTCTGCCTCAGAGAACAGGTGGAGGCGGTTCTCCGGATACTTTCAAGAGAGCTAGATAGGGCTCTTAATATAGCGGAGTCGGGGGATATGGGAGAAGGCAGGAACGGGGGTACTGATTGTGGATGATCACATTGAATGGCGGTGCTGGCTCGAAGGGCCGAATGTCCTATTCCTTGCCCCTATTGTCTAAAGTTTAAACTCTGCTACACAGAATCACTGACATTTATGGTGAAGAAGGATTTAATTTCTGGTCAATATCAGGAATATGTTGGTCGACAAAAATGCTGGAGAAACTCAGCGGGTGAGGCAGCATCCGTGGAGTGAAGGAAATAGGCAAAGTTTTGGGTGGAAACCCTTCTTCAGTCTGAAGAAGGGTTTCGACCCGAAACGTTGCCTATTTCCTTCGCTCCATAGATGCTGCCGCACCCGCTGAGTTTCTCCAGCATTTTTGTCTACCTTCGATTTTCCAGCATCTGCAGTTCCTTCTAAACATCAGGAATATGTTCATGTTTTAAAACTTGTTCCTCCAATTCCAAGGTGAAAAGGATGTCAGGCATTTAATTTGCATTCCAAATGACACTTCCAAGTCCATATCTTCAATCAAAACTCCAGAGCATTGTGGTTTGTTTAATTGAAACTGCAAATTTGCTTAAAGCAGCTTGAAGTTTGCATATTATCTTAATTTGCATTATTTAAAGCATTGTCCTTTTACGTGATTTAAAGCGTGCAATATATTTGCTGAACCTAGCACATTTTTAGCCTTTCGCCCTCTGAGAGCAATATTTGTTTAAACTCTGCACACAAAAAGTTATCGGATTAATATACAAGGGCGGCACAGTGGCGCAGCGGTAGAGTTGCTGCCTTGCAGCACCAGAGACCCGGGTTCGATCCTGTCTGCAGATTGTACGTTCTCCGGAAGTGGCGGCGCTGTTAACAGCTGCGGCTCGCCTGCAGTCCGTATGTTTTTACTTTTTTCTGTTGTTTTTTTTGTCTTGTTTTGGTTAAGTTTTAGTTTGTTGGGTTGTGTTAGGGGGGGTGAAACACTCTGTCTCTTCCTTCGGGGGAATGCGACTTTTTCGTGTCGTATCCCCCTTCTCTGCCTCCGTCTGCGCTGAGGCCTAATGGCGGGGCTGGCGGCCTCCAACCTGCGACCGACCCCGAGGCTACGGAGGCAGAGCCAGCCAGGACTTACCAACGAGAGGCTGGCCGTCTTCGGGGCTGAGGCAGCGGTGGCCCGACTTGCTGGTGCGGCGTTCTGGCTTTCGGCGGCGGCCTGGAGCTGATGCGGCGGGGTCTGGAGCGGGGACTGCGGGACCTGGAGCTGGGGCAGCAGCCTGGAGCGGGGACTGCGGGACCCAGAGCTGGTGCAGCGGCCTGGAGCTGGGGCGGCGGCCCGGAGCGGAGACTGCAGGGCCTGGAGCTGGTGCAGCGGCCTGGAGCGGGGACTGCGGGACCCGGAGCTGATGCTGTGGCGGAGCGGAGACGGCGTTCCGGCTTTCGGCGGTGGCGACATCACCACGGAGGTCCGCTGGACTGGAGGGCGGCATCTTCGGCCTGGATCGATCGCCTCAGCGCAGAGGGAGAACAAGGAGGGAAGAGACGGAGACTGGGACTTTGCCTCCATCACAGTGAGGATGTGCTTGGTGAACTCACTGTGGTGGATGTTTAATTTGTGTTTATTGTATGTTTTGTTATTATTGGTTCTGTGTATGACTGCAGGCAACACAATTTCGTTCAGACCGAAAGGTCTGAATGACAATAAAGGAATCTATCTATCTATCTCCCTGTGACTGCGTGGGTCTTAGATCTTCGGTTTGCTCCCGGACAGGTTTGTACACTTGGTATAAGTGTAAATTGTCCCTGGGGTGTGTAGGATAGTGTTAATGTACGGGGATCGCCGGTCGGTGCGGACTCGGTGGGCCGAAGGGCCTGTTTCTGCGCTGTATCTCTAAACTAAACTAAAAAATAATATCCGTGCACATTGAACTTAGCAACACACTGCACTAATGTTATTTCCAGTGCTTTTTATTGCAGGTGAAAAGGTGCCGATACACACAGTTAATAAACATAAATGTTGCATGGTCGGATAACAAATTGTTGAACTATCCAGAGGTGCGTGTGCACCATAGTGTTGCGTACCTTCACAAATGGTATGTCGACTGTTCCTCATTTAACCTCGCCAATCTTCATCCTTTTGTATAACTTTTCTTCTGCCTCTTTCATGCGCTCTCTTGCCATCCACAAGCAGACATTCTTGAACCAAGATAAGATGATGAAAGGTCAGGTTACGTCTGTAGGAATAGTCATGGAGTTATGCAGTAATCGGTCCCCCAGCCCAACATGCCCACGCCAAACAAGATCCCTCCCCCCCCCCCCCCTACGTTTGGTCCATATCCTTCTAAACTCTTCCTTTCCATGTACCTGTCCAAATGCCTTTTAAATGTTATACCACCTGTCTCAACTACCTCCTCTGGCAGCTCATTTCATATACCCACTGCCATAAAAAATCATGCTTCTCATATTTAAGTCGTTTGATAATGGCCTGCCATCCTGCCCGGTCAGAGCGAGCAGATTCTTGCATTAATGAACCACCTGGCTCACCTTGAGTCCACATGAGTGATGGCAGTTCCTTTAACTAGTTGAAAGATATGAAGTTAACCATTTAGTGGTGAAGCGATGACAGGAATTTGCAGCATGGAAATTGGGAATTTGAGTGATATAGAAACAAGGAACTGGAGATGCTGGTTTACAGAAGAAGTCCACAAAGTAACTCAGCATGTCAGACAGCATCTCTGATTGACTGAATTGGTTGCAAGATGCAGCGTGGAAAGAGGCCCTTCAGCCCACTGAGTCCATGCTAACCATCAGTTCACATCAGTTCTATGTTATCCCACTTTCACATCCACTCCCCACACACTAGGGACAATGTACAGAAGACAAATTACGTCTTGGAAACAGCACACAGATACAGACAAAGGCTCGTCAGCCAGACGGCGTAGCTGGGAGGGAGCCGCTGGAGACGTGGGACGTGAGGAGCAAGGGCCGGTAGGAGGATGAGCCGGGGTAATACCTCCAGGCAGCGCCTTCAAGGTCAGCTGCAGGAGGCACCCCTCAGGCACAAAGATGGCCGGGCGAGCAGAGGAGAGGGACGTCGGTTTGCGGGAACTCCTCCAGTACATCGAGCGGACAGGTCGAGCGGACTTAGGACTCTGAATAATGGCGCCAATAATGGCAGCGCCTGCGCAAGGTCATAAGTGATAGGAGTAGAATTAGGCGATTTGGCCCATCAAGTCTACTCTGCCATTCAGTCATGGCTGATCTATCCCTCCTAACCCCCTTCTCCCATAACCTCTGACACCCGTACTAATCAAGAATCTATCTCTGCCTTAAAAATATCCACTGTCTTGGCCTCCTCACCCTTCTGTGGCAAAGAATTCCACAGATTCACCACCCTCTGAAATTTCTCCTCTTGTCCTTCCAATAGGAACGTACTTTAATCCTGAGGCTGTGACCTCTAGTCCTGGACTCTCCCACTTGTGGAAGCGTGTAATACATGCAAAAGGAATTTCACTGTCCAGTTGCACAGGTGACATAAATCACCGTAGCGCCAGTGAGAGAGATTGTATCGGTTATCCCAGCTTCATGCTATTTCATTAAGATGCTTAAACGTACATGGAATAGGTCTGCAGAGTCCAGATGCGCTCCAATGTAAATCCGTTTGATTCTGCAATCTGCCACTTTGTAAAAGCACTTCCCCAGAAAATCGACTTAATTTAGCTTCATTAACCGAGTTGTAATGTTATGAATTATTTAGTGCCAGCTAAAAATAGACAGTTATACCAATCTGGATTAACATGGATAACTGAATGTTAAAAGGATCTCGGGGTATTTTATTTATCTTGCAGCCTTTATAAAACAGGTAGTGCTATTGAGTCTAATCTTGTTGATCTATGTTCTCTCACGGTGGGGAAATTCCGGCTCTTTGAAACATTCAGAAAGTTTAAGGTCGGCGAAACTTTTCAAATTTTTGAAAATCCAGCGGCGACCAGAAAAAGGCAAAACTCTTTGGGCCACTACCCGGAGGAAACCCACGTGGTCACAGGGAGAACGTGCAAACTCCACACAGGCAGCACGTAAAATCAAGATGAATAATCATGACCATCGTCAAGACTGCCCTCCTGACCCACAGAATATTAGAATATTACCTGCATTTCCTCATTTTATCTTTGGTAATATCTCTGTATAACCTTTGGTATGTTGTGTCTAGTTTAGTTTAGAGATACAGCGCGGAAACAGCGCCTTCAGCCCGCAGAGTCCACGCCGACCAGCGATCCCTGCACACTAACACTATCCTACACACACTGGGGACAATTTACACATACACCAAGCCAATTAACCTACAAACCTGCACGTCTTTGGTGTGTGGGAGGAAACCGAAGATCTCGGAGAAAACCACGCGGTCACGGGGAGAACGTACACACTCCGTACAGACAGCGCCTGTAATCTGGATCGAATACAGGTCTCCAGCACCTCAAGCGCTGTAAGGCAGCAATTCTACCGCTGTGCCACTGTACCGCCCTTTATATTTTAAATGATTTAAATGGAAGTTGAAGCAGTGAAGACAGAGGCATCTCATTGCGTTAATACCACCCCCCAACAGCAGAGGGCACCCTCTATCCAAAGCTTGGATTAAAGAACCAAGCAGCTTCCACACATCGGTTTAGGCTCATTATTGTCACGTGTACCGAGGTACAGTGAAAAGCTTTGTTTTGCATGCTATCCGATCAAATCAGATAACACTATAGATAAATCCAATCAAGTCAAACTCAAGTACAATAGGTAGAGCAAAGGGGAAGATACAGAGTGCAGAATATAGCTCACGGCATTGTAGCGCATCAGTTCCAAAGACAATGTAGACACAAAATGCTGGAGTAACTCAGCGGGTGAGGCGGCATCTCTGGAGAGAAGGAATGGGCGACGTCGAGTTACTCCAGCATTTTGTGTCTACCGTCGATTTAAACCAGCATCTGCAGTTCTTTCTTACACAGTTCCATAGGCACTAAGTCCATTGGGTAGAGGTGAACCGGAGTGTCCCCCAGTTTAGGGAAGGGCCGTTCAGAAGCCTGATAACAGAGGGGAAGAAGCTGTTCCTGAGTCTGGTGGTGCGTGCTTTCAAGTTTGTGAACCTTCTGCTTAACGTGAGTGGGGAGAAGAAGGAATGACTGGGGTGGGACAAGTCTTTGATTATGTTGCCTTAGTTATAACACAGCTTCTGAAACCAAAGTCTTAAGGGCCTGTCCCACCAGCATGCGTCTAGCACGACCAAACGTGGTGGCTTGAGGCGTACAGCCTCGCGGGGCCGGTCCCACTTCCAACCGCGGAGCCTTATGGAGCTTGTCCCAACATCATACTCACCAATCAGCTGGGCAGGAGGCGGGCCGACTGAATTTGGACGTCGCACGGCGTCGGGCGGTTACGTCATCACGCAACGGAACGCCGGGCGGTGACGTCATCGAGCAACGCCAGGCGCTAGTCGTACACCGTCAAGATGCTGCGTACGGCGTCAGGACGCTGCGTACGGCATCGAGGTGGTGCGTACACCCGTCGAGGTGGTGCGTACGGCCTCAATGCGGCTGCGGGCCGGCAGGCCGTTGCCGCGCGGAATTTTTGGACAGTGTCAGTTTTTCGGAGCCCCGCACGGTGTCGGGACAGCTCCGCACAACTCCATACGGCTCCGGCGATCGAAGTGGGACCGGCCCCGCGAGGTCGTACGGCTCAAGCGACCACGTTAGGTCGTGCTAGCCGCATGCAGTCGCATGCTCGTGGGACAGGCCCTTAAAGCAATCAAAATCAATACTTAATGTAACAAATGAACAGACGTGGCTTCAGCAGCATGAGTTTTTTGTGGGTGCAGGGACGACTAGTTAAGAATGGATATTGTTAAGGGCTTGGACACGCTAGAGGCAGGAAACATGTTCCCGATGTTGGGGGAGTCCTGAACCAGGGGCCACAGTTTAAGAATAAAGAGTCAGCCATTTAGAACGGAGACAAGGAAACACTTTTTCTCACAGAGAGTTGTGAATCTGTGGAATTCTCTGCCTCAGAGGGCGGTGGAGGCAGGTTCTCTGGATGCTTTCAAGAGAGAGCTAGATAGGGCTCTTAAAAATAGCGGAGTCAGGGGATATGGGGAGAAGGCAGGAACGGGGTACTAATTGGGGATGATCAGCCATGATCACATTGAATGGCGGTGCTGGCTCGAAGGGCCAAATGGCCTACTCCTGCACCTATTGTCTATTGATATAGTTCAGATATGTTAGTTAAACATTTGTTTTGAAGTCTCCATCTCAATTGATTTAATCTGTAAATTCTGTTTCCATATTGTTGTTGTCTGTGTTCATTGCCTGAAATGGCTCCCTCATGAGTTTATTTAATTTAGAGTTTAGAGATATAGCGCGGAAACAGCCCTTCGACCCGCCGATTCCGCGCCGACCAGCGATCACCACACACTAGCACCATCCTGCACACGCGGGACAATTTACAATTTTTACCGAAGCCAAATTAACCTCCAAACCTGTAATTCTTTGGAGTGTGGGATGAAACTGGAGCACCCAGAGAAAACCCACACGGTCACGGGGAGAACGTACAAACTCCGTACTGACAGCACCCATAGTCAGGATCAAAAATGGGTCTCTGGCGCTGTAAAGGGGCTGTCCCACTTGGGCGACCTAATCCGCAAGTTCTGACGAGTTTGCCCTCGACTCATACTCGCAGCATGGTCGACACGAGGTCGTAGGAGGTCTTTGTAACTCCTTCATGCTCGAGAGTAATCCCCGTGTACTCGAGGCCTCAGCTAGGTCGCGGCGTATTTTTCAACATGTTGAAAAATGCCCGCGAGTAAAAAAAGGTCACCATGGAAAAAATCGATACTTTTTTTACTCGTAGGTTTAGTCATAGTAGGTCGTAGTAGGTCGGCATGTTAGTCGTAGGTAATCGAGGGTAGTCGAAGGTAGTTGTAGATAATCTTCATCATAGTCGAAGGGAGGTCGAAGGAGGTCGTCTTCACTCTCCACTATTCGGTGTCTAATTTCCCCGAAGCTAGTCGTAGCTAGCCCAAGAGTTTGGATTAAATACATTATAAGTTCTCACTATCAGAGAAGTGCATTTTTATAACGTATTTTGTCATGTGTTTTCAAATAGTTCTCATTATTGCAAAACACAAAGCGCTGGAAGAACTCAGCGGGTCAGGCAGCATCTCTGGAGAAAAGGACTAGGTGACATTTCAGGTCGAGACCCTTCTTCAGACTGAGTCAGGGAGGGGGACACTGGAAGTATGGGAAGGTACAGGACAACGCAGAGACCGTATTGATGGCTCAGGAAAGATGAAGCCCACAATGGTCCATTGTTGGCTGGGGACGAGGTGACAACGAAGGAATACAAATGTTGATTGTACCGTTGGGCACATCTCTTGGAGCTATGCACTCCTGATCAATAGCACCAAGAAAGATGCATCATTGGTTCCCTTAGATAGACACAAAATGCTGGAGTAACTCAGTGGGACAGGCAGCATCCCTGGAGAGAAGGAATGGGTGATGTTTTGGGTCGAGACCTTCTTCGAACCTGACCCGAAACGTCTGACCTGACGTCTCTCCAGAGATGCTGCCTGTCCCGCTGAGTTACTCCAGCATTTTGTGTCCATCTTCGGTTTAAACCAGCATCTGCAGTTCCTTGCTACAGGTTTATTCCCTTAATGGTTTCTGTGGCTCTTCACCCTACTTTGTCCTCTGTCTGAATTGGAAATCATTCTATGTAGATCACCAGTCTGATGGTCTGTGTCTGTGTCTGATGGTCTGTGTCTGTGTCTGTGTCTGTGTGACACTGTGTGTATTTCCCTGTCAAAGGTGTGAAACAAATTGCATTGGATTCTTGGGTTATTTTTACACACAATCTTTTTTTTAGCTTCTGTATTTTGGAAAGCAGACAGTATGAAATGCAATTGAAAACACCTTGCGTGCAGTAACAGTACAAAGGAATTTAATAGCCATTTATCGATGGTTAATATTTAAACTGCGTCTGTTCAGTTCAGTTTAGTATATTGTCACGTGTACAGTGAAAAACATTTGTTGCGTGCTAGTGAAAAGACAATACATGATTACAATCGAGCCATTTACTGTGTATAGATAGATACATGATAAGGGAATAATGTTTAGAGCCAGAGACCCGGGTTCGATCCTGACCACGGGTGCTGTCTATGCGGAGTTTGTACGTTCACCCCTTGATTTGAATGGGTTTTCTCCGGGTGCTTCGGATTCCTCCCACACTCCAAAGACGCACAGGATTGTCGGTTAATTGGCTTGGTATAATAGTAAATTGTCCTTGGTGTGTGTGGGATAGTGTCAGTGTGCGGGGATCGCTGGTTAGCACGGACACGGTGGGCCGAAGCAGGGCGGAAATCCTGGGGGGGGACAGAGGGCGTGTTCCCACCCCCTGTGCTTTGAGAGGTGGGGGACAATCCCCCCCCCCCATGCTTTGTAATCCGGACTTTATCAGCCGCTTTCTAAGGGCTGAATCGGACCGTTCGCGGGGCCTTTCAGCGCCCGGCGCAGTTTAAAATCAAACTGCTGCATCGAGGCGATCAAGGCTCCCGATGTTGAAGCCCCCACCGGCCGATGAAAGACCCCGTGAACGGGCCGATTCAAGCCCCAGGTTCGGGGCGGACAATGAAGCTGGAGTTCGGAGTCGGTCACCAACCAGGTCAGCTCCCGATGTTACTGTCCACAGGGCCCAAGGCCGAAGCCTCGTGTTTGTGCGTATGCGCGCGCGCAGCCGGCAAGAAATTGTGTCCCCCCCGCATGTTTTGACAGCGATTTCCGTGCCTGGGCCGAAGGGCCTGTTTCAGCGCTGCATCCCTAAACTAAATCACAGGTGAGAACATCACTAAGATGGCAAGTGATAATTCTGACAAGCTCAGGGAGCAACATAACAAATGTAGTGACTGATGATAGGAAATAGAGGCTGATGTTCTTTGGCCAACAAAGAATCATTTTTCACAGAAGCTGATTTAATCTGAATTTATCAGGTTGAAAAGAGGTTTAAAGTGCATTGTCGCAACACGATTTTGGTTTGGCATCAAAATCATTTATGATCAATTTACTTTTGAAGTAGAGCAAGAATCAGAATGGGGATTTAGATTTGAATATGAATGTTATTGTTTGTATTTTGCGGTAATGCATGGGAGATTGGAGTGCGTGCCTGTGCCTTGCAGAGAGAGAATTGCTGCCAGTTCAGCAGATGGTCGTTAGTTATTAATTATTGCCTTTCTGGATGAGTCAGCCCACTGCTCTGGAGAGCAGGGATAATGCACGGCTCGCCAGAGTCTTGCCGCTCGTGATGAGGAACGCAGGGGAGACAGCTCAGGGCTTGTGGCGGCCACTCGACAGATTGTACGGGCCCCGCTCGCTTGACTTTGCCAAGAAGGGGGCTTGCGTGATCCGAGGCAGTTGCCGGGCTGCAGGGGATGCGGAATCTCATGTTGCTTTGCAATAAGAAGTGGCTAAAGCACCGGTCTGGTTCATTAATCACCCGTCCCCCCAACTGCGTTCACATTGCACGTGTGCGAGCATCTGAAAGGGTAGATGTTACATGGCGCTGGGGGAAGATGGACAATGGAACTCTAGAACAGCGGTTGAGTTGCTGCCTCACAGCACCAGAGACCTGGGTTTGATCCTGACTACGGCTGCTGACCAAAGATCCTACAGCGAGCAAGATAGTCCACTCGACGAAAAAGACGTAGTACGGTCATGGGCAGATCCATGGGTAATTTTCGGCCCCATTTCCGTAACCGGCTTCCGTCTCCGCACCAATGATCCCAATAGCGGAGCAAAGATAACTGGTGCGGAGACGGAAGCCGGTTACGGAAACATCCTCGTAAAAATATAAGTTCTTTGGTAAAAATCTTCTCCTCATTTTCAGAATTTTAATTTATTAACACAAACTGTTCCCCTGCAACGTTGATCACACTGCGAGTCGGGTCGGGTCGGGTCGGGTTACGGAAATGGATGAAAAAAAGGCCCACGTTGCGCTCCGTTGCGTACTACACGTCAGCCCATTGCATTTAGCAGGAGTGGTCTATCTTGCTCCGCTATAGGATCTTTGGTGCTGACTACAATAGGGGGGTTGCACGTAAGATCATCAGGTCAAAGGGCGTGACGCACGGAGTAGCTCAATCCTTCTGGAGTACAAAGCAGCTTCCGGCATACACTAGTAACACTCGAAACAGGTACGTTCTTACCTGTTAGAAACTGCCAAAATGGTCACTTTTTGGGCTGTAAAAAATTGTGGAAATAGGGGTAACCGTGAGAGAAAACCGGCAAAATCACTGCTGCTCACTGACTTGCGAAAGAGCAGCGTGCCGGCGGATTGAGGGCAAGTCCCGGCCCGGGGCTGGAGGGTGACTGAGTGGTATGAACCCGAGCACCAAGGTGTAAGCGGCAGAAGGAGCGCATCCCTCTGGACAGCCCCCACTCTCCCCCCATGGTCAGCACTGTCCGGCCACGGCCACCCTCCGCCCCCGTCTCCCCCTGTGCGGCCGCGCTGTGACGGGCAGTGGGTCGACAGTGCCCACACACGCGGGGCAGCGACTCCGGGCAGCGGACACACAGGGCCATAAACCCAGCAACGTCCCTGTCAGCTGCAGCAGGGTTGGAGACAGTTTGGTCCCTCCGCCCACCCAGAGTTACTGACCGCACTGCACCGGCACCCGATTCCCACACCAGGGTGATTCAGACCCCCGATTCACCCCCCCCCCCCCGACTCCTGAACCCCCCACCAACCCACGGGGTGATTCACCCCCCAAACACCCCCCCCCCCCCCGACCCCTACACGGGGGACGACAGATGGCGCAATGGGCTAAGTGTTCGGCTGGCAACCGGAAGGTAGCCGGTTCGAATCCCGCTTGGAGTGCATACTGTCGTTGTGTCCTTGGGCAAGACACTTCACCCACCTTTGCCTGCGTGTGAATGTGTGTGAATGTGTGTGAGTGATTGGTGGTGGTCAGAGGGGCCGTAGGCGCAGATTAGCAGCCACGCTTCCGTCAGTCTGCCCCAGGGCAGCTGTGGCTACAGAAGTAGCTCACCACCACCGAGTGTGACTGAGGAGTGAATGAATAATGCGATGTAAAGCGCCTTGAGTATTAGAAAGGCGCTATATAAATCCCATCCATTATTATTATTATTCCCCCCCCCCCCCAGGTGCCGGGCGTTTCAGCCGCCAAACACCGCCGCGGGGACAGAGGGCCGCGAGTGTGTAACCAGTCAGCGTGGAGTCCGGATGCTGGGACAGAAGGTGGGCCCGCTGTACAGTAAGTGCTTACCTGACGTTCACCGCTTGTACTCCAGAAAGCGTTGCGTGGCAACAGTACGGGTCACGGGTAGCGACCTCGACTGCCGTGCAACCTCTCTATTCCTTGTATGTTTTTACATACTCGGCTAATAAATGAATTACTTACTTACAGAGTTTGTACGTCCTCCCCGTGACCTGCATTGGGTTTTCTCTGGTTGCTCCGGTTTCCTCTCACAATCCAAAGACGTACAAGTTTGTAGGATAATGGGTAAAATTGTAAATTTGATCCTCGTGTGTGTAGGATAGTGCTAGTGTGCGGGGTGACCACTGGTCAGCGCGGACTCGGTGGGCCGAAGGGCCTGTTTCCGCACTGTATCTCTAAAACTCTAAAAAAATAAATACATTCCGACTTAATAGCCACATTTTGATTTAACTTCTAAATAAAAATAGTTAAAAATCAAACTTCTTGAAAGCTTAATCAAAGAGCTATCCGTGGAAAGGCCCTTCGGCCCACCGAGTCTGCGCCAGCCAGCAGACTAACACACTAACACAATCCTACACATGCCAGGGACAATTCACGATCTTTACCAACCTACAAACCTGCACGTCTTTGGAGTGTGGGAGGAAACCGGAGCACCCGGAGAAAACCCACGCGGTCACAGGGAGAACGTACAAACTCCGTGCAGCCAGCATCCGTAGTCAGGATCGAACCCGGGACTCGGGCGCCGCAAGGCAGCAACTTTACCGCTGCACCACCGTGCCGACTTAATGTTGCACGTCATTTGAATCCTTCTAATATTTTTAATTTAATCTTAATTTTCCAGCATTTGCAGTGTATTATTTTTGTACAATGTCCTAGTACACTCGGGATAAATTCTGCATTGTACCTGGCTCCCTACAAGGTGAGACTGATCTTGCTGAAGTGTATTTAATGCTTCATCCCTGCTGGGCCCCGGCCTTTTTTTAATCACACTGATGTTAACATTGGCCAAGGCACCCACACACCAGAGGCAACCGAGTTAATTGTCCTGGTGATCTGTTAATTGTTCTGCCTGGAACATTCACACAAGGTCCCTTGCCTTAACTGTTCTCTTTATATCCCTCCCCACACTCTTAGTCACGTATTAACAGAACAGTGCAAACCGTTCATACAATCTGTGAGTCAATGACGAAAATGATCATCGGTGCCGGCTCTGATTTGTTATCAACCTTTTCATACCTCTAGTTTCTCCCTCCCCTGACTCTCAGTCTGAAGAAGGGTCTCGACACGAAACGTCACCCATTCCTTCTCTCCAGGGATGCTGCCTGTCCCGCTGAGTTACTCCAGCATTTTGTGTCTATCTTCGGTGTAAGCCAGCACCTGCAGTTCCTTCCTACACAAAAAATAGTTAGGTTTATTGCCACGTGTACTCGAGGTACAGTGAAAAGCTTTTGTTGCGTTCTAACCGGCCAGTTGAAAGACCATACATGATGACAATCGAGCCATTTACAGTGTACAGATACATGATAAAGGGAAGGTAGACAAAAGTGCTGGAGAAACTCAGCGGGTGCGGCAGCGTCTATGGAGCGAAGCAAATAGGCAACGTTTTTCGGCCCGACGCACAAGGTGTCCAAAGATGAGGATGGTGGGTTAAAAATGCAGCCCGAAGGCAAGGAGCAGCCCCTTTAGGTATTGAAACAGTGGCTGCAGCCTCACGCACTCCATGTACACGTGGTAGACAG